>VZUI01053343.1:0-108490 GCA_013401135.1 Cettia cetti
GAACTGCTATTCCTATTCCCAAATCTTTGCCTGAAAGCCCTTAATTGCAAAATTATAGTAATTCGGAGGGAAGGGGGGGTTACATTCTCCATTCCAGGGAAAACTCCAGTTTCCCCTGGCAGATACCTGTCTCTAAACCAGGACAATGAAGATCCCTGAGTCAGTCCATGGTCTCTTACCATTGACAGTGACTCAAAATTTATTCTATTATAAATAGAATACATAGTGAGCAAACAGGATTAAATATGTGTACAGAAAACTTGGTTTCTGGCAGCCAAAATTTACTATTCCAATGCCAATTCTTAAAATTCCTTTAGATTCCACCAAAATTATTTGAAAACTTGACTCTGCAAACTACAGCAGCTTGAGAGCACAGCTGACATCAACATGATCAGAAGAAATACTTCTGCAATTTCAAAAATTCAGCCATGGGTACTAACTGTAATGATGTAGAATATGCTTTTTGGTAGACAGTTCAATAAGCAATCATGGCTCTGCCATCAAGTAATAACTTCAAGGAACATTCTGGACCCCAAGCTAAACTACTAAGCAGTCACAAAAACTTTCCTTTCCTGAATGTTTTAATGGAGAAGAAAGTTATGGAAGAAATATCTTAATCAGAATCAATTAATTTGCCATAATTTAGATATCTCTGAAATGGAAAAAATTATCCCCAAAACTGCAAGTCTGGTCATTAAAAAAAAGCTGTTCAGTATATTCAGTATGATTCTACTGCCAGGGAAAGGTTTCAGTGGAAAATCACTGGTAAACTTTTCTACCTAGTTTTCTAGGACCACAAGGAAATGTGTTTATTTCTTTATTAATCTAAAGCAGCTTTTTCAATTTTCTCTCCCTGGCCTGTTGAGGAAGTGTAGTGAGAGAGCAGCTGGGTGGGCATCTGTCAAACAGCCACAGACAGGCTGTCCCATATGGTCACCTAAGTGAAAGGCTAAAGAAAAATTGAGCTCCGTTCAGTGGTGCTATAATTCTAATCACAGGTTGATGGTGAAGCTACTGGTTATATTACCAGTGCACTAAAAACATTGGCCTCACACTTCACACCTTTCCACTCCGTGCAGCCCAGAGTCCTGCCCTGAGTCACTCAGTGCCACGTGTCTCTGCTTCAAACGCTTCCTCAGAAGTGAAGTACTTTACACAGCAAATTTTAAGTATTTCTCAAGTGTACAAACTTGCTTTAAAGAGTACACCTGGGTTCTAGAAACATTCTGCTGATGCTCAACAGAGCTCTGTGAAAAATTATTTCCATTCTCATCCCACTATTTTTTGATGAGTTAGCTTGGCCATTATATTAAACTGTGTGCTTCTACACTCTGACTAACCACTTCTACCCTGTAGTACATCTCTGACACTAAACTTTTCAAGTTCAGATTTTAAAAACACACTGCCTAGATAAATACAACACCTTTTATAAGAGGAGAAACTGAGCTGTACGAGGTAAGGCTAAGAGTCAGAGGAATATGTGCATCTCTCCAAGCACATCAAAAGCACACCTGTAGTTAGGCTACCATCACCTCGTCATCAGTGGGTTAAAAGGGGACAATGCAAGTAGAAAAAAAGCTTATTTCCCTATTAATTGCTGAGACCACATTTTCAGAAACTGTAACAGTTCTAACCCACATGAAGTACTTGACATGACATGAAATACTGATCTGTAATAATTTACAATGTAGAGGACATGAGCTGACAACTGTTTGAGTACAGCTAGGCTTGATTTTCAGAAAACCTACAATGGGCCTGTGAAGATTTAATGCACTGTAAGGGTTGCTAGAGTAACTGGGGGAAAAGCAGCCCAGCATCCCTATACAGCCTCCTGGTAAAAACAGCAGGGGTCATTAAAAAGAATGCCAAGCTGTTAAACCGTGAAGATGCTACTTTGGCTGCACTCCAAAACTTCATACCTGCTTTCCCAGGACTGGGAACAGACAGACCAAAAGAACACAAACAGGAGGTGTTTTCAAGGGCTTTTCATTGCTGACAGTCATAAGCACTGAAGATGCAGTCAGGGCATCTTGCAGCAGAACAGAAAGCCTTAGAAATATTTACAGATAAACCACAAATTACAACTGAAGGTTCAAATTGACCCTCTGGATTAGTAAATCCATCCTCTAGCACCAGAGGGAGTTAGAACATCTAATCCTTTTCAAAAATTCCTAGCAATTTCTTTTAAGTGGAATTACAATGTTCAGGATCTTTTTCCTCCCAGTTCTCTGTTTCAGGCTGGGGCTTTTAGGGTTTTTTTGTGTTTTGTTTTTTTTTTGGTTTTGTTTTTTTTTTTTAAGTCAATGCACACACAAGGACACATTTCATTCTTCTACTCATGAAAATACAGTGTGGCTTTTAAAATCTAAACAAGCATTGGTGTTTTTGTCTCAGTAACAAAGGATTAAACCCTACATTGTCCTCAAAAAAATCATCAGGTCTCTGCACTCATTCTAGTTGGAACTTCTAAACTCAAGTAAGCAGAGATTACAGGGCTCCCAGAGGGGGTCCCACAAAGTACCCTACTGAATCCCAATAACACTTGTCTACTGCTAGTGCATATATCTTGTCAGATAGACTTAAAACTGCATTTCTCCCATAAATTAAATTCTCCAATCAGTTAGCACATTACATCCTTCTCAGTCATGTTTCAAATAATAATTCATAATACATAGGATAAATCATTATGTGTGTTTCCCTTCCCCTTTCCCCAGGGGAACTTGCATTTTGGACTGTAATATTTCTAATGATTTCAATTACTTTCAGTATTCCTATTTTTCTGATAGCCTAGCCACTGCCATCCTCTCTTTGACTGATAATCTTACCCAACACAGTACCACTGTTAAGTATACCTTAAAAAAATACTACTCATGATTCTAAGTTTGATCATGTGAAATATTGACTAATATTACATTCAAGTGCAACTGTTAAGGAATTCTAATACATGCCTTCTGATATTACAGCTCATATTTCAACTGTACCTGTTC
The DNA here is from genome assembly GCA_013401135.1 of Cettia cetti. Classification (NCBI taxonomy): domain Eukaryota; kingdom Metazoa; phylum Chordata; class Aves; order Passeriformes; family Sylviidae; genus Cettia; species Cettia cetti. The sequence continues at coordinate 2,988 of VZUI01053343.1, forward strand.
TCAGTTCATTACCAAATAATAATTTACCATTCTCTTACATTTTGTGTCCTAATTTCTAATTAAGCTTGCAATTTTCCATCTAGCACTACAGTTAATATTTTTGTACAGGCCTAAAAAGGTAACCTATTGAATTTATTTCTATGAAATGAGCTAACTAAATATCCAGTTACTCTGAAAGAACCTACTGCTGACAGAAGGTGCTAATTTTACCCAATTTTCTATTTCTGCTTACACATATTTATACCCATATTTATCCCTATAATTTCAAATTCTTATATGCTTCTGAGGTCAAATAGGCTGCCTCTCTCAGCTATTCCTTCTTAAAACATTACTTACCACTACTTAGAAATATTATTGAATACCCTAAATTCTGTAAGTCACAATTCCTATAGAATGATTCACTGATTAAAATTCTTTTGCACCTTATCCCTTGCTGTTTCTGTACCTGTGAGATGAGGTTTACCAAAAATCAGGCATTAACCACTGACCACAGCCCCAAACAGAGAGCCCTGCAGTAACTAAGCCTGGTAAGCAAACGTGCAGCACAGCACAGAGAAGTGGTAAAACAGAGGCCTCCACAATATCAGAAGCATAAAGGGCAGCCTATTGAAAGAGGTGTGTTTGAAGACAGCAGCGCAGCAAGTCCACCAACCTCGACAGAAAGGATTTCAGAGAGCTGATAATTATACATCTCTACCATAGATTAATAATTTATTAGCTTATTAAATTTTGATCATTGAAATATATTCATTATTAATTAAGTAGCACTTATGTAAGACATTTTAGCAAAATTTTCTTAGCAATCTTTTGTGAAAAGATAGACTATTTAACAATCAATAAATCCTCTTCAGATGAATATAATACATAATTCAGTTACTTTTACTCTTTCATAAACAGAACAGCACAAAATTATTACAGTTAAATTAATTGCAAAGATAAAATATCTGTTCTAATACTACACCAATCATAGCATGGACATTAGATAATTATTATTGTATTTAAATATTATTAATGTTTCAATTTTTCTTTTAAACTCTTAAATAGCATTTAAGACAGTAGAGCTGGATATATATAACAGCATCTTGAGAACAGAAAAACTAATTATATCAGGGGTTGTTGCATACATATTCACTCATGTACACTGTTCATTTGCTTTAGACCCAGATTAAGAACTGGCAATATACATTGAAATTTAGTGTACCAGGCCACTGATCTCCTTTTCCAGAGAAACTCATTCTGTCCCAAATACACAAATATATAAATAACTAAACAAACAAACAAATATATTTTTAAAAAAACAAACTTATTTGCTATGATCTTTTAACAGCCAGATTAGTTTAGTTAAGCCTTTAAACCCAGGACTCGTTAGATGTTGGAGTCAAGACTTAATTGTTGCTTATGCCTGAAACACAAAAAGTCTATACTTTTTAATAGTGACACATCAGTTTCTAATGCCAGCAGAAACTATACATTGACAAATACTAAATCTTATTGTACACTCAGACACTCATGGAGGTAAAATATGTACAATGTGAAAGTATTTCAGATTTTTCCTTAGAAACCCAAGCAGAACATATCAGGCACTTGGCACTGCATCAACACGCTTTGCCAACAGATTAGCACAAATGCTAAAGCCAAAGTTGAGAACAGTTCTTTGCTGTCAGATGCTTTCAAGAAGTACTGAAAGTCAAAAAACTTGAACTCCTTAATTGCTAGCTAAGTCTTTGAAAGATAAATACATCCATGAGGTTTCTCTTGAAAACAAAAATGGCAACTGAACTTAACCTGCTTACCTTCACAGAGTAGAAATCACTCTTTGATCTACTTGATCTTATAGAAGATAATCTTACTATAAACACAAACATGCTCACTCTCTTTCCAGTAAGGAGGTGCTAAAGAGAGGATGCTTCACCCCACAAATAAACTTTGTCCAAAATAAACTAATTTTCAAACCCCAAATATTTTAACAACTTTGGAAAGGAGGTATGCAAGGGGTTTTTCAGAGGTTGTTTCAGCTTTTAGTGTCTCTTTGCAAAGAGGCACATTCTAAGAATGTCAGAAACCACTTGGAACAATGTGGACTTCTGTCATCAACACCTACCAGTTTCAGTAGCTTTTCAGGAAACAAACTAAGCATTTAGAAAAACAGAATCTGTTCTATCATACTTCTAATCTGATATCTATAAGAACAGACTACTATTCCAAAAGTAACTGAAATCCATACATCAAAAAGGAGTATTTTGATATGCTTATATTATCAGCTACTTGCCAGGAATCACACAAGAAATCTTCAGAAGAAAAACTACTAAGAGAGGCTAGCAAGTAGATATATGAATTTAATTGCAAATAAGAACTATTTGAATTTATAAATTAGCACTTGTGTTTGAAAATCTTACCTATGCATGAAATACTAAAACTTCCTATTTTCTAATACACTGAAACTGAATTCATATTGCCTGGTTACAACAGCTATAAGCCCTGTAAAATCTACCCTTCACTGTATATGACTGCACCATTCTTACACTCCTTGAATATCAGTAAATTTGTTTAAACAGATTCTGAAAAAAAGCAAAGTCAACATAGCTACTTAGAACCCCAGTTTCTAGGTAAATTTAGTAAAGTCACCATCAAAATAGCAGGCTGTCTGTCTGGTTATCACTAACTAAGGGTTAACTCCTTGATTAACAATGTAACTGAAAAACAAAAGTAAGAGAAAATCTCAAGGATTGTTGTTTTAGATGCGACCCTTAGCAGTTATCCATTGGACTGCAGCTTTGAAAAAATAAATCTGCAAGCTCTTTATTACCTCTGTGTGGACAAGGATGATGCCATGCCTTCTATCTAACAAACCACTGATGGATTTAAATATGTAGTGCTCTGCTAACCCCTTCAAGTTGACCATGACAAAAACATCACTGATTTTTGACATTGGGTTTAATCTCGCGAAGTACCCTTTCAGCAACTTTGTTAGCAGCATTCTAGACTCAAAAGCGAAACACTCAACTGGAGAAAATCTCTCAGACAGCTGAACAGAAACCTTATTTACCAGTTTTCAAGCTGAACGTGTTCATCTGTCTGGCAAAGCATCTTAGGCAATACATCAGTGGAGAACACCAGCACGACTTGAGGCCAGTTCTGACTATCAGACATTTTGACTGAAAGCAAGGCAGTGTCTCAACTAAGAGCAATTCTCCCTAAAGCCTCTTGCAAGATTGGCTTTACTCTCTTGGTTTCCATAGGAATAGACAGAACTATCAACTGGCACACAGTTAAAGAATACAACAGAGAAGACAACAGCCCAGTGCTGTAAAAGCCGAGGTAAAACTGTTTCCCAGCATAGGTTGAAAGAAAATAGGTGTTTGTGTCTTACAGCCATTGACCTCATTTATCCATGGCCTGTACATGTTGCTCCTATGTAGTGTTCTCACCTCTTCAGCAATAAATGTTATGGTCTACCTACAGAAATTAGTGGCTTTCGTGTTAAAAGCACTTCAAGGATGAAATTAGCGTTCTCATTTCCAGTCGATCTCTTCCACTGCTACTGAACTTGTTTTCTTGTAGTGTTCTTTTAAAGTCACTCAGGCAGAAGTACCACAACACACAATCTCTGGGGATTTACAACAAAGCCTGAGACACATCATCCATATTTACAGGATCACTGCCCACCTCTCCATAAAGAATCAAACACTAACCTTTCAAAAATTATTGTATTTCAAAAAATAGTGATGTGAAAGTTTTGTCAGAAAGTACTGACTCCCTCCGCCCCAAAAAAAACAAGTGCTAGGAAATAGTTACTACATTCATTTTCTTCATCTTAGTGGCTTTGAGTTGAATTGCCTTGAACTAAGAGCACTGTAACAGAACTAAGAAAATATATCCCTGAAACAGATGTATGCTTTTTAAAATCTAATAAAAATGTTAAAAATCACAGTAAAATTCATGACAGAATTCCACCTGAAAACAAGCTTAAATAACAGCAATTAGTTCAGTCCAGGTCTTTTTATCCCACCTTTGTGCAGTACTATTTCATTCTGGAAGCAAACTAATTGCCATTACTATTATGCATCACTCTGACTAGTATTGTGTCACTACTGCCTTGTACTTCTTAATTGCACCCCTCTATGTGCATGTCATGTCCTTACAGACTGCTGGAAGCAACGCTTGCAAAGTGAAAGCATTGCATATATGCTCATCTTGAGTACAGCTTCACAGAATTTTTTGTTATTATTTTAGCTGCTGTTTTATCTGCAAACAAAGGCATGCCTTTTATGTGATTTAAATATATTTCAAGACCATATTAAGTCCTGTAACAAACCATTATGTGAAATAATTGCAAATCTAACTATCAAATTCTATTGGATGAAGAAAGGTCTCCAGCCACAGTGAAGTCTCCATAACTATTACAGAGGTAGACAGACAATCCATATTGAAAACAACCAGCAATAAAGATAGGTTTACTCTTAATTTAAATAATTATTCAGACACTTCAGGCTACTTTTACATATGGCATATTTTTATAGTTTCTATAGACACTGCAGTGATGTTTGATACTTAAAATGAAGTCATAATCTACTTACAGTACTGGTAAATAAATCAAAGCCTTCATAATTTACTAAAACTGCATCCTAGCAGTAATAAAAGTACTAGATTTATTTCTCTTTGTTCAGACTAGAGGGAAATAAAATAACAATTCAAGGTTGGTGTTGCAAAGCCTTCCCAAATCCACACCATATTAACAATATTGAAAAAACACATCCTTTGTGTATATCTCTATCTATGTTTAAATGTTCCCATCATAAGGCTGAACACACAGAGACAATATTCATAACATAAATCAGTTAATATTTCAGCAAAAATTATTCCTCATTAGTAAAAACTCGTAGCATTCTTCCTTAATCTTTCATTAATTAAAGAAATGTGTAACAGAAGAGAGTTCCAAAGTGCTCTACAAAAAGACAAGAAAATTTAGAATCTTAATAGGCAAGTTAAATTAATTTTGTATTTTATGAAATGCTGACATTAGCTGTTGCTTTTCAGGCAGCAACAGAATTTGCTTATGCAGTTCATACATATCCATTTTGACTTAAGTGTGATTCCCTTAATTCTCTTTAATCAACAATTTAACCAACTGTTTACAGACAAAGAGAGAGACAAATGAAAGATTAGTGCTCCTGGAGTTTGTGGCTGGCCATAAGATCTGAATTTATTTTTCAAACACCTCCTATAGCAATAGCCTTGCATGCTGAAGACATCCTATCTAGTATCCTATTGATTCAAATGACAAGCCTGAGCATCAGATTAAGGATGTGTCAGACACCTGATAGAAGATTCCTAGAGATTTCAGCAGAAAGGTGTCCTGTTTCAAAATGATCTGTTCCCGGTACTTCATGTATTGAAGCATGTAGATACACTTAACAAAAAACTAATTCAACTAAAATTAGAATAACATTTATAATCAGTGAAGACAAATATCTTCCCTTTTTACTGCAGAATAGCTGGAAAAAGAGACCTTATTCCAACAGAAATCACCCTACAGTTCACAAAACGGGACAAAACCAAACTGATGAGATAATAATAGTGGAAGACCAGTTTTAATTTGTGAGTGCCAAATCTGGATACAAACATGTAAGTGGTTTCTTTGTCCCAACAACCATATTTCTTCTCATAACCATTAAAGATCAGTCATGGGGTCAGCTGCAGAGGGGCAATTAATGCAAGAATGATGTTTTAGAAAGGACACTCAAACAGGGAAATGTCTTTGTCTGCAAAGGTACTTTGTAAGGTACAGACTTGGCAGCAGACGTCAATGTCCTGGGAGAAAAGCTGGACAAGCCTCCTGTGCACCGAGGGATGCCACAATGCCAAACATGCTCAAGGAACAACAGTAAGTGCAACAAAATGAATTCTATTCAGATCTGAAGTGTAACTCTCCAAGTACTGTAAGCACCATGTTTAAAAAGAAAATGCCATTTTTAAGGTGCAACCATTATCTTCAAGATCAAATGATAGAGAAATTTTCACCTATCTTTTGGACAAAGCAAAATGAGAGAGAGGGGGCAGGTGTTTGATAACAGTTTGTAGGAGACAACCAACAGTTGAAACCCAGGATAATTAAATCACCTTAAAAGAGCCAAATATCAAGCAATATGGAATAATGTTCTTATAGAAAAAGCACTGCTCATGCCTGAATAAATTACTTGTCTTTGCTGGGCATATTTAGTATATCCTGTTCAGTTTTAGTTGGTCTTTGCAACAAAATCTCTGAGTTGAAGTTATGCACCAACTTTTTCAGATGTAAGTATTCATTTAAGATTATTTTTAAGACAGGATTGCTTTACCTACTCATTCCTGGTAACTGAGAACCTTCAAAAATTAATACAAACTATTTTATTTGTTGATAGTAGCAAAAAATATTATTGTTATGGAAGAGGACTTAGCAAAGATCAGAAAAAGTAACAATAGGTGAGTCATCAGCCCAGAAGCTCTTCCAAATTTTACTCACAAAAGTATGCACTGAACTCAATAGATGAAAATAAAGTAATTCTACCAGCTGGTTGTACAGATATTTAGGATATCATTCCATATGCTCTGCAGAATTAGTTCCTTTTCACTGTGAAACACAACACAAGCAGAGCTTCTCAATGTTCTGCCACCATGGTTTGCACTTAAACCATATTTGCAAAATCTTTTAGAAAATCACTGCAGTTGGAGACATTTCTTTTCTTATTATTTTAATGAAATTTCATGCTTAAATTTCAAGTGCTTGAGAGCAAGACTGCTCAACAGAGGCATGAGGAGGATAATACAATATATATATTCTGGGCCTGACAACATCCTCCTTGGATTATTTCAAGCACAGAAAGCATGGTAGCAAAAGATATAAAGCCAAGTAGAGGAAACAAGGAGAGTTACCAGAGCAAGAAGTGGAACTGAGACCCAGAGAAGAAAAAGTACATCAAGTTTGAAAATGGGATAGAGTCGTTTGTACAATGAAAACAAACCAATTAGGTTAATGAAAATAGCTGTGATACTGCTGTAGCAAGTGAGGAAGAAAACATCACCAATAGCGATGTTTGAGCTGGAGAAAAAATGGGAAAAACTAGGGAAACCACAGATCACTGCCCTGGAAAGGAAGTTGTCCGGGAAAAAATACTAGGTAAGGATTTTCATACCAAGTGCTAGGTAAAATTCTAGAAGTTAAGATACCAAATTATGACACTCCTTTTATCATAATAAGTAAAACAAAAGATGGAAGTTTGCAAAAAGATTTTTCAGGAGAATGGATAGGTTTTCAATAAACTAAACATATAATTAAAAAACTAATACTAAATAGGCCTGGGCTTATTTTATTAACCAGAAAAAAAGCTCATTTTATCACAGCGTGTCTACACTGCAGACAACCACGCAGTGCAGAAATGCTGGGTCAGCTTCATGGATATTATGGATACTGAAGCCAACCAGGCCACAGCACCACAATACTTCTGCAGCTCAGTAACCTTCAGCACACTTCAAGCTGTGAGAGTAGGCTATGATGTCACTTCTTCATCTGTCCATCCTGTAGCTCACACCAGAAGGTTAAATGTGATTAAATCCGACAGACTCAAAAATTAAATATCAAGATCATAAAGTCTGAGTTGGGGAAGCAATGAAACAAAGCAGAGAAAGATCAGTCAGGAGAACTGGATGATCAGAAAATAAATGACAGAGGTTCAGTACCTGCCAGTTAAGTAATTGCAAACCCAAAAATTATTCAACACACATGAATCCAGACTCTCACACAAAGATGGGTCTTTGAGAGCATGTCAGTCAATCCCAAAGGGATAAAACCTCCATGATTTCTGACACATAACACCACTGAAATATGATATCAGACAACCCGTTCAAGATTTCTGCCTCTGGAATACTTACACTATTGTACTAATCTATGCAGATAAACCTGAGATTAGAGGATGGGTTTGCCAGTATTTACAGCAGACCACCAGTAAAAACAATGTTGCAAGTCCAGATGACCATCAATAAGTGCTGCAGAAGAGAGAGGAGCAGCAGGGGAATCAATCCAAATTGAAACAATAATGACCAAAGTAAAACCACTACTTCAGGATAAACCACCAAACACATAAGAAAAAAAAAAATCTGTGAGTTTTGAAATACCTACAAGTCCATTAAAAAAAAAAAAAAGAAAAATATAAAATTGTCTTTTGTTAAATTAGCTGATGCAAAATAAAGAGCTTAATTCCATCACCTAAAAACCTTGATATTTCCAGATACGCTATATACAGCTAACTATGACCAAGTACTGCAAATCTCCAGGTAAATATGTTACTTAAAGAAGGGGAATATTGGCATGGTTACAGTTAAGACTTGCATTGAAGAAAGTGGCAAAATAAGATGACAAGGAAACCAGAATTTCAGTAGTTTTATAAGCAAATACTTCATTAAAATGTAGTCCTATTATTTATTCTAGTAAAGTAAATATTAGCACATCTGAGACATGAAATTATTTGTTCTACCAGCTTAATGGGTTTTTCTTTTGATTTATCTTATTTAGAACAACAGAAATCAGAAACAGGCAGAAAGCAAAGATCAAATGCAACAGCAAGAAAATGCAGACAAAATTTAACTGAAGATTTTAAAGTCCAGTGTAGGACTGGATCATAATACTTACTCTACTTACAGCAATTTTGAAACACTGCTTACAGCTCAAAAAATATACTGGTATTATCAGACTGACATGTCTTTACAAAAAATTATGAAAATAAAATACTTGATATTCTTACAACTTCTATTAAGTGATTCCTTCCATTGATGGATATTTTTTCCCCATGTCACAATCTTTGGCATTTATATTCACTATCTGAGTAGTTAACTGGCTTTTTCTCAAGACATAAAACCAGTCTGATCTGGTACAACACTGCCAAATCTGTTTCACACAAATTCTGCCTGTCTCAGAGAGAGGAGCGAGAGAGTGCACACCACGCATCCTCATTAACTAAAAAGATATGTAATTAAACAAGGAAGGGTTAAAGCATATGTTAGCCTATTCTACCTTTCTATCTATTACTTTTTATAAAGCTTTCATATGCCTTCTTCCTTGTTTCTGAAAGCTAACCATTCCCTCTTCCTTTCAGGAAAGCTGACATTTGACAGCTTAACATAGCTGACAGGGTTACCCAACAGCTCACCCTCCCTATTCTCAATCCAATTAGACCTCTAATCCTCCAGATGAAAGGCCCAACTACTCACGTTCCTCATGACAACGACAGCTATTGATTATTTGTCACTACAGCTAACACCTTCTCTGTCGAGGCCACTCTGACAGAAGCAAACCTACCAAATTAGACAGCACTTTATCTGCCCTGGAGGCCAAATGGCACAACAAGTAAAGGCTAATAAATGGTATAAAAATGAACAAATCATAACATTATGACAGGTTGATCGTTGCCAGCAGCTTCACAGCTCAAGCTTGATGCTCTGTTAGACCTGTTCCTTCTCTTTTCTCTTCCACTCCTGCAACAACTTTGACTGAATTAAAGGCCAGAACAATTAAGGCATTTGACCAGCAAAGATAAGCTAGGATAGAAGTATCATCAAGGGACACGAATGTCAATAGCAGACTACCGTTTGTCAATAAAAACATTCCAGAGATGCAAACGCTCATGACTCTGCTCTCCACTAGGCTGTACTGACTCCCTTTCTACAGGGCTCTTCCCAAGCTCAGGCAGACACTCCGGGAAAATTAACCCCAGAAAACCAAGCCTGAGCTGGGAAACATTAAGGAAAGGCTCTGCATCACTGAAAAAGGAATCACAAAGCCGTGCTAGACGACAGAAAGATGTTATGGTTATTATTCCATTTAATATCTACAGGGTTTTTTTGTTTTTTTTTCCTTGTAGCAGAGTGATAGAAACCAGGACTACATAATTTGAATTTATCACTATAAATTTGTTTCAATTGTTTCTTCTAGGACAATATGCAGTATCTAGTGACATAGGACCTCACAAAGTCACATCACTGAGGCAAATTGAAAACATTCATTATTCTCAGGGCAGTATTACCCAAAATCAGTGAGCTCAGAGGCACAGTCCTTAAACTGAGGTTGTTTGCTACAGCAAACGATAGAAGAGAATAATAAAAAAACCCAAAATGAAACACCACAAGCACAGGAACACTGTTAAGATGAGGCAACCAAAAGAATAGTGTGAGTAAAAATATGCAAGTTATTTAAACACTTAAAAAGCAATTAATACTGCCCTGCCAAAATTAATTAACTGATGCCTCAACCATGCTAAAAGGATTATATTTTCCAGCAAGGGATTCCTATGCATCTGAATGTACTTAATAACAGAAAAATATTACAAAATTAAATTACATGAAAACTTTATTAAAACTTACAGTTTTAGTTAAAGACATAAAACATTATTTTACTTCAATTGAGGAAAATGTTCCTGCTCAAAATACAGATTGCACAGATAAAGGAAACTATATATATGCAAGTGCAACACAATATTACTTGAAGAACTCTAAACACTGTGAAAAGATCTATTTCGTAAAAAAAAAAATATCAAAATTAGTAGTATTTTATTGTTTTATCATCTTAGGCTGACAAAATATTCCTGGGGATGAATATGTATTTATTAATCATTTCAACCAGACACACATGATGTAACACTTTAATTATGGGCAGTACAGCACAAAATACAGATATTTAAGTAAGTAGTTTGGCAAACAGATCCTTTTACTACTACTGCCTGAAGAAAACTTGAACCTACAGGACATTTGCATAAGTTGGCTGTCACAAAACTCAAGCAAACCTACAAATAAAATTTCAAACAGTACATAACATTTCTATTAATAAATTGTAATTATTACTATTCCACTCTAAAATGTACTCCAAATATAATAGATCACAGCAAAGAAGAGATGAATATTGTCATTTTCAAATACCATAATGTTTAGTAGATATATTTCTATTTACATATTACATATTTTTAATAGCCTTCTGTCCATTCCAAAAGGAGACCAGTTCAGAATACCTAATGCTGAGCCCACAGAAGCACCTATGTGAAGACCTATGTCAAGGAAACCTACAGAGGTGCAACTGGCCTGGCCCAACCCTCCACACCAGGGAAGACTGAACAAACGCTTTCCAAACTCTCACTCTTGCAAAGGCATTTATGCCTACGCTGCTGACAGTGAGTCCACAGTGTTCTCAGAAGCTGGTCAAGTTTTCAGGATCAAAACCTCCTTTATTGTTTATGTTACAAACCTCCTCCTTATCCTAGGTTATAGCCACTGCTATGGTTTGTTCTTACTTTGCAGATTCTCATTCTTTTTAACATATACCTTTGATTAAAGAGAAATGGAACACATATAATTCTCCCAATTTGCTTTTTTTTTTTTTAAAAAAAATCTCAACAATGCTATGCTGGAGGACTAAGGGGTGCCAAAAAGTGAAGAAAAAAATACTGTTCTTAACACCTAATCCTACCAGCAAAACCTGTAAATGTCCTTAAGATTTAGACTTACTAGCCCAATGAGTTGCCTACCCATTATCACTTGTGACTTTTCTGCTGCAAGCCTTATTTATAATATTTGGTTTATGATCACTATTCTTGTTAAGTGAGAATCGTTTCCACTATTACAAGTCAAAATCAGAAATGGTTCACCACTGTATTTTTCAGGTTGTGTTCCAGATGTACCTCTTCGAGAATCTGAATACTGAGCATCCCTTACACCGAGCAAGAACTAATCCACACCCAAAATCCTGAGATGTATTTGTTCCTTTTTCTGTGTTTAGATTACGTTTGCAACCTCACAATTAAAACAAAAATCCTTCAAAATGTGGATGCTACAGTGATGGCTGCCAGTCAACAACTGCCCCAGGCAACTGGAGAACCAACACTTCAAATGCCTTTCAAAGGGAACACACTACACTCAGTCCACCCCTTTCCATGCAAATATACTCTACTATTGGGTAGACTACTGGGGTGCTCCTACTGCAAACCCTCTCCTTAAACACCCTCCATCCTCCTTCAGCTTTTACTTCTACTATTTCAAATGGGAGAAAATACTATTTTGCTATTCCAGCTGGAAATAGATATAGCCATTCTGTCTATAGCAGGCTATAGAACAAATCTGTCATATATTTATAGAATAATTCATTTTAGCATCTCAGCCAGCTTTATTTGTTGTCTTTCACCATCCAATCCTAAATACAGACAGCAACAGATGCCATGTTTTTTGGTTAGCCATGCTATAACTCCTTTGATGTGTAAAATGTCTGCTGGAAAGTAGCTATAGTCAGGGAGGTAGCCACAAATTGCAAGCAATACTTTCAAACATGTTTTACCAGAGTAATTTAGTTTAGTAACCAACTGTTACTAAAATAATTTTAAAATGAACTCTACAGGTGCCATTGACTATAGACATTCATACCATATTTATCAGTGGAGACCTAGTTTGGTCTTAGAGCTAGTTTGAAATTCTCATCTTGAACGTAAGTCAAAAGAATATTTTGGCATTTAAATTTTTGTGTAACCTTGTCTTAAAATATGGTTTCATGCTAACATAAAACCAGTGAGAAATCAGATTCAGATGTCTTAGTATCTGCTGTGCTACTGAAACCTAACATGTAGAACAGTATTTCCACAGTTTTATCTTCTGCAGAGAAAAGAATTGGCTGGATTTCAACCCACATTTTGACAGTAGAGAGAGACAATTGCTGGATACCATATGATTATAGCAGCTTAACACTTAATGATGAAACAATGTGCATGTTCTTGCCTTGTTACAAGACATGACAAAGTGTTCAAGCTGAAAATGCACTGCCTGAATATATGAGAATCACATATCAGTCTTGCAAAGCAGTGCCCAAATTTCACTCTGAATCAATACACAGTAGAGGCAAAAGGAAATATTAAATCTAAAGAACAGTCAAAAGCAGAATTAGGAGAGATATACAAGATCCTGAGAGTCACAGCTGCAATTTATCACACACCCTATTTCAAAAGGGTTCCTGTCTTTCCCAAACTCAAATAGGATGCTAAAATTCTTATCTATAGTTTTGAGAATATTTTTCATTATGTCAGTGTTCATTTAGGAAATTCCAGCCTTGCAAATTCTGTTTTATTGTTCATTCTCACAGTGACAGCACAACTTTCTTGGGGAGTGTACTGGGAATCAGATCTCTGTCACAATGTGAGTTTTCTCTTCCTAAATTTTTCCTGTAGCTATTTTTAAACATTTCAATAGGGCTTGCTGCACTATGGCATTATCAATGGCATTATCAAAACAAATAGCAAAAAGCATTTGGGAACACGAGACTTTATAATAAATACACAGAAAATTAATTGTCCTTTTGTAGAGTTCATTTTCTGTCAACTCACTGACCAGTGAGCAGTTGTAGAGCTGTGAAAAGGGGCTGGGAAGGCTGTGGATGGTACCAACCCCTTGGTAGCTAGGACAGCTTATCTGTAGTATAACACACACAAATTACACACAAGGAACTAATCTGCTTTCTACCCTTGAGCAACTTCAGGCTGCATTCACTAGAGAGAGCTTATTGTTCAAGAAAGTAAAGAAAGCATTTGTATCATGGTTATTGTCTGTGGCTTAATTAATTACAGAGGAAACTACAGTCCCACATGTTAAAAAAAATCACCTCTTCTGGCAGCAAACACTTCTATTTCACATCCTGGTGTGTTCCGATTTTTCACATTTAATCAAATTGTATGTTCACATGAAAATATCACTGAATTAATGTAAAGCTCATTCACATTTCATGAACCTACATGCATAGAATTAATATTACTCATTTTAAGTTCTCACTTAAGGGGAACATCATAAAAGGTTTTTGGCCTGAGGAAAAAAGAACATGAACTGGCCACCATTGTCTCTGACATGATCACTAATTGTCATTATATAGATTGGGAAAGAAAGTTAGAAGCACATGTGCTCTTTTAGGCAGATCAAATAAAGCCTTATGAAAGATCTGAGAGACTACAGCTCCAGGAAATACATCTTGGAGAAGGTAACAAGGGAAAAGTTATAAACTCACTCCCAGGCATGTTAATTCAAGAATTTTTAATACAAAAAAAATTATTTGCTCAAGGAAGGGGGAAAAAAAACCATTCTGTTTTTGCAGCTCTTGGACTAACCTAACTGTACTCATTAGATAAGACTTGGAAATAAACTTTCATTAAATAAGTGAACTAAAGACTACCTTGTGTTTCTAAATTTCTACCATGTCTACCAGGCTTTTTTATTTTCACCTTTACTGCTACTGCTGAGTATACAGGAACAACCATTTTTTTTCCAGCATAAGAAAAATCAAAGACTATTAAAATATATCTCCTATTTTACACAGAATTCCTAACTGCATCCTGGATGTACTGTTATTTATCAACAACCATGTCAGCAAATAAATAGGCTACACAATATTTAATGCTTCTAAAGTCACATTATCTCACTAGGGTTTTATTAATCTTCCTAAAGCCAAAATTAATATTCTCCTGACATTTAAGCATCCTGATAGATTATTTTAAGTGCATATTATTAGAAACCAACAAAAAAAAAAAAAAACCACCTGATTTTTTTTTCTTTTATCCCTATGCACAAAAGACTGTGCCTAAAGTATTCAGAAAGATTCAGGTAGATTACTCCCCAGACTAAACAGATTGCTAATAAGTAAGCATCCTCTGGGAGAAATTTTGAAAGAGACAGGCCTGCTGCGTTTTTTTTTTTTTCTCCCCTTAAATTAAATTGAAATTACTTAATGAAAGATAAATGACCAAACACATACGGGTATTTTGGGTATGCAGAAACATTTCCATTCATAAGTATCACATGCAGGTGTTTAAAAAAAGTTCCAATTTAACACTAGAAGCAAATTGCTACCAATACAAAATGCCTACAATTGAAAATGAATGCCTGTTGTTAAACTGTAATCCCAGTACTCAAATCTCCACAGCATGTTTATTTCACAATAATCTAAGTTCTACAAGCTTAAACAATCTGTACCCATATAGTACTATAATTCCTCAGTGCAAAACCACTAGCAAATTATGCTAATGATTCTACTTCTGTTGCAATCAGTCACAGTTTCAGTTCCCAGTAAATTACATCCGTGTTCAGGAAGTCACAACCACCCTCTGAAACTCCCATGGCAATCTTCGCAGGTGCACTCCTGCAATAATTTGTATCACTTTCTGTGGGTTTAGATTTTTGAGGGCTTTTTTTTTTGTTTGACTGCTTTTAATTTAAATTTTATGAAGTTAATGACTTGACCTCCCCCTTTGTCTTATTTTTTTAAAGGGGTGTGCAACCTTTCAAATTTGCTCGTGAGACCTGTCCATCTGAAAAGAGAGACCAAAGGAGTGGAACAGAAGAAAATCCAAAAGGAAAAGCATCAAGTAACTTAATTTACATGGTCTTCTGCCTACAAAGACTGAATCAGCTCCATCATGAGGCTGATGAAAAAAAGACAGATCCTATGAAAGATCATGTCAAGGACAATTGGACAACAAGTTGCTAAAAAAAATGTATGCCTTGGGTGAGATTAATTTGTCACAATTACAACATTGACAACACAAAAACCTGTATCAGACAGGTGCCTAAAAGAAAGAATCAGCTAGTCAGTGTGCCCTAGAGCACTCATCTCACTTTAGGATGAATGACTGCACCCTCAAGTGCATTACTTTCAAATTATCTACATGACTAGCTTATATGTAGATGTCTGCAATGTAAATTTTTAGTTACATGAGATTATTCTCAGCCCATCATCTCACATTGCATTGTACTATATTCTTCTCCATTGAAAGAAAGATATACTTGTTACATTTAAGCACACAGAAAGTTAAACTATCTCTTTATTCAAGCTAAAAATCTTTCTCAGACCAACAGATGTATAAACTTAAAAGCTGTAATACAAATGATGCCCATCACTAAACAGAAGACTAACCATTAAAAACGTAATTATTATCATGGAGCATCCACTCATTGAAGGTTATCATATCTATATATAACCACAGGTGCTTTTCAAAAAGCATTAGTCTTTCTAATAGTAGAGCTCATATTTCTGACCTTGCCTTATTAATTTCAGGAAATTTCTGCAAAGAAAGGTATGAGAATGCTTAGCTTTAGAAAGGTGACAAGGGAAGTAAGGGAACATCTTAAGCCTAACTTCTTGCACATAGTCCAGAATGTCACTAGTTAAGTCTGAGACAGAGAGATTATAAGAATCTTTTAATCTTTTGTTGACGTGAAACCTGACAGATTTTCACCTAACTATTGCTTCGTAGACATGCTCCAGTGACAAAAAAACATTTGAATGAAGCATGCCAAGACCAGGATGACACAGCAACTCTGAGTTCTGAGACACAAGTTTCCTCTTTACCTGGTAAATACAGGCTGGTTATTAAAACAGCACTAGACAGGTACTGAAACCATCAGATCACCTTCACTTCTTACCTGTGTTGAAACCCTTGGAACAGACAGAATGTGTAAGAGCACTGGCCAGTCTGCCTAGGTATGCTATCAAAAATAGTTTTGGTAGAGACTATGAACTGGTTTTACATCAAGTGCAAAAATTTTGGTACTGTTTATTGATACCCAAATCAAAACAGAGCTATTTTGACAAACCATGGCTCTGGGAGATGTCTTCTAGGGATTTGTGAAACAAAGCAATGGCACTTGGAATGCACCAGAATACTGGGAGGAGATTAACTACACAACTGCAGGTAACAAGGTAACCACTTCAAAAGGACTTAGAGGTGCCATCAGGAACAGAAGAAGGATTAAGGAACTATTGTGAAACTATCACATCAGATAATGTTTCATATGACCATAAGGATAGTGCTAAAATATTTACCTATAATTTCAGAAGAACTCTGTACTATCAACAAATAGGAATCTGCATTTTGGACACTGAATGTGGATGCTAACAACTTGAAGGACTGGAAGAAGAGCTTTTACAGAATGAACTCCTTTATGTAACAGTAATGACAAACATGATGGAAAAATAGGCTGTCTCCTATTCTGCAGAAAACAGCTGGAAGCATAAAACTTGCAGAGAGGTGGATGTTAAGAATAAAATACAATGTAGAGCAGATATGTACATATGTGTATGCATACACATGCTCACCCAGTACAGCCAGGTTTGCAACTCACACAGGTTGAGGCAGAAGCTAGTCATGCAAGTGTTAATGGCATGATGTGTTACAGTTGTTCATTTAAGTCCTATCCAACCAGAAATCCATCCTAGATAAGAAATGCAACTGAAGTCCTAGTTCATTTTAGTTAATACTGATGATTTATGACCAATTTCAGGTCAATGCCACATTTCTGAATTTTTTTTTTATTACAGGGATTAAAAATCCCACAAGCAATTTTACTAGGACTAAAAGACATGATCTGGCAGTTCTCTTACAGTGAAATCTCCAGACAGAAAATGGGAACAGTTTCATCTCATCCTGCAGAGAACAAAACCAACTGTTTTTATGATAACCAGGATTACTAATGGGAGAGACACCATCTTGAATCCAAACACAGGAATGAAGACATTCAGCTCTCTTCAGACAGCTAAATCTTTGCTTCTGTTTGGTATTAGAAGATCATTTTCTCACAAGCTCTCTGCCTCTGAGACAGTTCTGTGGTTCCCAAAGAAAGGCAGCAGAGACCATTTTTTGTCAAATCAGCTGCAAGACTGTTTTAGAGGAACAAGTGCAAAGGGACATGTAAAGGCAGCCTGTAGAATGATGACCTGAGCCTCAAATATTCTGGCAACAAATGTCTGTCTGCTGTGATCTGATGAGCAAGGTGTCCCAAAAAGCCTTTCAAAGAGACAGTAAAGAACAGCAAAAGAAATCTTGGTACTTAGGAAGGTTCTGACTCAGGAAACCTTACTTCGCTTTACCTACATCTGCTGTAGTTAGCATCAGTGTAGAAAGAAGTGTCTTTTCTTTCCTATCTCTTCTCTGGTTGCATGTAAAGGTCTGTAAATTTTACCTTCTCTCTCCAAAGAAAAGAAAAATCAGGATGCAACACAAGTACAGTTTAGGAATCTGAATCTCCAAGCACTGCCCTTCTAAACAGCTTGTTCTTGTGACTATCAATTAATGGGGATTTATAAAGTCATGTGAATCTGTTTTTCATGAAGCACAGAACAACGACTGACCCACAAGCTCGAACACAAAAACCATACAATGGCCCTGATAAATATGTAAATTCATGATTAACCAACATGGACAAAACAACTTTGGAAATGGGTGATCTCACAGCTTGTTTATTTTTTCTATCTGAAAGTCAACTGCACTGAGAAATTTAATTTTTGGTGAAAAAAAATAGAATATAAACCAAAAGTATCAGCAAGAAATAATCAGAATGCAAAATATTATTTAAACAGCCAAAACTGCATGAAACATTAAGTTGTTTTGAATTTTAAATTTACGTATTTTTCAGGAGACACTCATGCCAGAAATGTAGATACTAAAATGTTAATGTGGAAAGACTACAGACAAAATTTTACACACATTAAATGTTCATTTCATAAGCTGGCATCAATAGCTAGTAGCCATTCAGCAGACAGAGAAGAGAATTTAGAGTACAGCTAAGTGAGGCAAATAGGAAGCAGTTGCAAGGGCTGTTTCCTGACCACTTTTAGCTGTGGGGTGAATCACATCTATCTAGCACTTTACACGGTAAGTGTGTGACTACATAAAATCTACTGCCACAGTCTTTATCTCATGCTGTTTTACCTTCCTTTTCATCTGCACTGTCAACTGAAAAGACATCTAAGATAGTCCAAGTATCCCATGTTACAACCTGCACGTTCAGGATTGAAGCAAAGCATAAAGGAAAAAGAGAACACATGCAGTTAGTGGATATTACGCCAAGGCAAAATCTCTCTTGCCTTGAATTGCTGTAATACAAATATCTAAAATATGAACAGTCAGAAAAAGATTTAGACAAGAATTTTTATTGTTTCAACATGCTAAAATGTATTTTAAAATCTGGGGAAAACATAATTTTTTTAAATTAAGCTTTTAATTAAACTTAATTAATATGTTCACGTGTCTATCACATCATAAAATCTGAATCCTATATGAATACCAGGCAAGTGAAGTATGTTAAAGCAATTTTTTAAGTCTCTGACATGGCTACTTTTATGAAATACCTATCTTTGAAACAACATTAACAGTAAGCTGGTTGGTCCCTTAGAAATACAAAATTAATCCTGAAAGCAAGGTTATGATGATGACTGAATTATATTCATCACAGTGTAATGGCATGTAACCAAGCACATGAATTAGCCTACTTCAAGTCAACTACAACCTACAACATTTTATTTCCCTGTAAGGGGCGCAGCAACACAAACCACACAGTCCCTATGGACTCCCATGCAAATGTACCTGGAGAATATCACCTTACTATAGTATTCCCAAGATGGTTTTCTATTTAACTGCTTCTTACTGAATACCATGACCATACTATAGCTGCCTTTATGTAAACCTAATTAAAATAAAATAATAAAAATTGCAGGTTGCATTAAAACACCTGAAAAATGTGAACGATTATGGACAGGTGACAAGATACATACAGAGAAATTGTTTGCTAGGAAAATCATGGCAGGCATTCTAACTGATACCAAAAGACAGCTAACACAGGGGGAAAAAGTGTTTATTTTTGAGCAGTCACAATTTTAAACATACTATAAAAACTAAAATAGTAAATAAAAGGCTATTTCTTTCAGTTTGAATTTCTAATCTTCTTTGTGGAGTATTTTTCACAGTCTATGAACTCAAATGTCTTGGTTAGCAGTCAAAGCCGCTCCCAGTTTTTGTCCCCCCATCAGCAGCCTTAGTCTGGGGATGCTTCCCCCAGGCCTAACCACACTCAAAATTTCTTGCAGCTCTGAAGTTATACTTTCAACCACCTCTTATTTTATTGTTGAATACTTCCTTTAGCACTTCCTCAGTAAGGGACAATGTAACTGGACAGTACAATAGACTGAGATTGTAGAAGGAAAAACAGACAGTAATGAACTGATGGCCTCCCCCTGCAGGGTAAGGTAGAGAATTCAGGAGTTAAGTTAAGCCCAGGAAGAAGGCTGTGAGGAAGATGATTTTAAGGTGTGGGTTTATTTCTCATTATACTGCTCTGATTTGACTGGTAATAAATCAAACCAATTTCCCCAAGTCGAGTCTGTTTTGCCTGTGACAGGAGCTGGTGAGGGATCTCTCCTTGCCCTTACCTCAGCCCATGAGCCTTTTGTTATATTTTCTCTTCATTGTTCAGCTGAGGAAGGGAGTGATAGAGCAGCTTGTGTGGGTGCCTGGCATCCAGCCAGGGTAAGCCCACCTCACAGCAGTGGTGAAAGCCCTAACTTTATAAGCACTTACAAAGAAATTACCTTTTGTGCAGCAAGATGGAGAGCAGTTCTTCGGCTGCGATCAGCTCTGTTAACATCAGCTCCAGCCTTAAGCAAAGCCTCTGCACAGTCCAGCCTGTCAGCCAGCACACAGTACATCAGTGGAGTTCTTCCAAACTGGTCCTCTTTATCTTTCAGCTCAGAGTTTCCTAAAAAAGACAAAACAATGTGCCCATTTAAACCAGTAAAGTATATTAGGATCTAGCTAAAAGAAGCACTTTTTTATTAAAAGTTCATCTTATAATATGAACAGCAGGTATCTCATTATAATATGACTGAGGTGAACAAAAAATGCAGTATGTGATAGAATTATTACATTTTATCCTACTTTTACTGACGGTTACAGAATATTTCAAAATACATTTACAGAAAAAAAAGTACATTCAGAAAACATTAGTTCCATGAATACACCTACCACCAGTAGCATTCTGCAGTGGCATAACTATAAATAATTTTCAAATAGTTACATGGATCTCAGCTGCACAGATTAATTTAAAAAATATCAACAGTACAGAAAGCAAATAGACCTTCTGAAACCTGTAAACACTGTAACTAAAACAAAATTTGAAGCCTACTGACAGTAATGTTTATTTTAAAAGCATAAACGTCAATATTACATCAATACCAGTATTTACTTCAGTGTGCCTTACATTATGGAAACTACTAAAATACTTCTCAAGCTTTATTGAATTGATAAGGTTAGTAAGGCAGTAATCTGAGATCCTGTTCAAAAAAAGTTAAAACACTATTCTTATTCACATTCCAAAAAACCCACCAAACAAAGCAGTTTCACTACAAAGTTTCATATTTCCGTGATGTCACCACATAAAGGCAAACACCGTTAACTTCATGGGTATCAACTACCCCACACATCCAGATTCTCCAGATCTCTAATGAAGCAACACTGTCTACAATTACCCAAGGAACACTGAATTTTACAGGCAAGTTAGTTTTCTTTTTTAATTATTCCTTTGTCTGCATGACTGTTGATGCTTCAAAAGCACTCCAGCAGAGGCATGCTGCTTCTTCAGGCAGTCTTTGCTCTCTCCCAGCATATTATACTTATCTACATATCCAGTAATTTTATTCTTAATTATAATTTCTATTGATTCACCCAGAAGAAGAATCAAGCAGATTAAATATGAATCAAGGGGAATATCAAGAATTAAAATTCATTCCCTACCAATCAAGCCACTTACAAAAAACACTGTCAAGTAGGATATTGCCAGTCAGAGAAATCATTTACTCACTCAGTACATTTTTTAGTTCCTTTAAAACTATAGAGTGAATACCATGTCAATCACACAATTCACTCTGTAACACTTTTTTTTTTGCCTTGAAATGTGTGATTTGCATTGAGAAAAGTCTTTGCTCTGCAAAAAAACTTCAAGAACATTTCCAAACTCCTCTGTGATGCAGATACAGAAAAATTCTTTTATTCTTCACCTGTGTCCTTGTCTTCTCTGAATGTCACTTCACCTTGAAAACCCACTGGTTTTACAACTAATTTTTATACTACTAGCAATTTACTAAAAACCAAAACAACAAACAACCCCCCCCCCCAATATGAGGGAAGTGTTCTATTGACCCACATCTAGCTTTCTCAGGAACAGGAGGGTTTTTGAACACCTTTTTGCATTATAATACTCACTTTCACACTGCCATTTAGCCTGCTTCTCTGCTTATATTGTGGTCCCACGCACAATTTAACATGTCACTGTTCCCAACCCACAAGCCAGATTCTCTAATTAATAAGTACAGTCAGGTGCTCCTCCAGTATTAGTTAAACATGGTCACTTAGACATCACTAAATCGCATTTCACTCCTGAGTTTTAACTTAACCTCAACAGTGTCTTAAACTGCTTGAAGCTGACAGGACTTGAACACTCAAATATATTAAGAGAAACACATAAATATTCACTTCTCCCAATAAGACACAAGCACACAGTCTTAGGCTCAGATAACATTGGTTCTTAAATCAGCAGTGTCCAAAACCAGGACCTTTTTCTCAAATTCCAGCTCCCTTTCTGTTACAGAATGTTAGAGGATATATATATAAAGATTAGAGACTAACAACAAGCAAAAATGGCCTAAAGATCAAGCGCAACATAACTAAATAGAGCAACAGACATCTCTGCTCATTTTCAGTTCCCAAAAAGTGATGTAGCTGATGACAAGGAGTTTCCATGACTGCATACAGTCTGAGGGAAAAATGAGCAAGTGCTTCAAAACTTGATGCCAGTAATTTGCCTGAAGCTCCTGCACTGTTTTTTAAGGTAAAGAAAATATCTTCAGCTAGCAGTGGGTTTTCTCCTGTGGTATACCAGGGCTCTGTAAGACCCTTAGAATGGTTAAAATGCTGTGAGTATTTCCCTAAAAGGGTTTCTTTGCCCCCAGGCTAAGGGATAGGACAAGGGCTAGGAGCTACTATATCACCATCAGGTGCTAAGAGGAGATTAAGCTGATGAAAGTCACTAGCCACACCACATTGTGAACTTCACAGCTGCAGCAAATTACTTTCTGCAATCAAGAAAGCACAGGTAGCCTTCAAAACATTCACATATCAGTATACCTAAAATGTGCTTTGGCAAAAATAAATTCTCTTCACATACCTGCCTAATAAAGAAATTTTTTAGATCCCTCCCCTTTTAGAACCAAACTCCACAGCCCACCAGAATATGCATTCCATAAGCTTATTGCCAACAGAAGTCATGAACACTACAGAATCCAGGGCCCAAGTCCAAAATTTAACTCTCACAGCTGTACTTCAACACTTCCTCACACTCTATGCAAGGAGTCATATCAGGCTCTTAACATTTCTAGGCATTTTTCAAACCAGAAAATGAGAAAGGGTAGCAGGAGGGTGTGAATTCTCCCTAATTATTAAAAGAGAAGCACTTGCAAGAATCTTGTCACTTGCAAGAATCTTGCCTGCTGTGATACCTGAGATTTATTCTATCTCCCACAATGTAGAACTGGCAAGAAAGAAGTAGAGAGGAGGATTAAACAATAGCACAAAACTGCATATTTGTAACCCATAGTTTAGTTAAAATTCACAATGAAACATCATATCAGAGATTTAGAAGCATTTGGATGCAAGCAATGCATGATAAGGGTTTTAGAATGAGGAGCTGGACTGAACAGACACTTCAGTATAATGAGTGTTGTAATAATTATTATGTTCTTTTAAACAGTTAAAACAATTAGAAGCCTCTTCCCAAAGCATAAAACAGAAAATTATCCTCCAAATACAAAATTGACGTTTGCTTGCTTTTTCCCTAGGATCAAAATCATACAGATGGATTTTAACACTGAAGAACTGTCAATTAAAAACATGTTCAGCGTTGTGTAAAACACAGGAAAGAAAATACTGTGAGCGTTCCCTGAAGCCCAAGAACATACAATTCTGAAACAACGTGATACAGTGCAGGACAACTCATGCCATGCAAACAATTAGCACACTTCTGCTGGAACACTGGTTATACAATTAACACTTGGCATGTACTTTATAGTATTTAACCCAGAGGCCTTTTAGAAAGTCCTGTGATTGAGCATTAGCAACGTTTATCGTACAGAGATACTTTGTTCCAAAGCCCTCTTTCTCTAAATAAATTTTCTACTTACCTTTGATTCTGTCAGTGCCTCTTTCTGGCACAGGGTGTCAAAAAGAACACATTATCCAGAACACACTGTATTTTTTCAAACACCTCTTCCTTTAAAATTCATCCATACTCTAATTATATGCAAATAAAGCATCTATGTTTGTATGCAGCCACACACACCCCACCAAGCTACAGACAGCAGAAGGAAAAATCATGAAAGAGGTTTGAGGTGCTGCTCTAGGAGACGTTTGGCTAGCCTCTATGCCCCTCCTATGTTAATAACTGAACGGGAAAGCACAAAGAGGAAAGTAATAATGAATTTAGGGGCTAAAAGGCCCTCCCTGAAAGGAGGAGAAAGTCAAGAGTTTCCATCACTGCATCCACTGCTAGCTATTTATCCAAGAAGCAAAGCTTGGCTGTGTTAGGAAAGTGTTGTTAAGCAATCCAGCACACACAGCACACATAATGCTGGAGAACTGTCCTGAGTTAACTGCTGCTGCTGAGTGCAGTCATGAAATTCAGTGAATAGCAACAATTGCTCAATTTGCTCCTGGCACCAAGTTATACTTTCAACAGTGACTGGTAAACAGCTAAAAATATTACTCTAATGCATTCTTCTGCTAGGCAATACATGAAGTTTTGGGGGTTTTTTGGGGTTTTTTTTTGGTCCAGTTCTGGCAAAAGTAAGGTCTGTGTCATATCCTGTCAAAACACAGCAACGCAGAAAAGCCAAATTTTGCTAGTACAGCAAATGCTACAAGGATTGTGCAGTTTTCTCTCCCCTGCAAAAGTAAATCAGCATTTTTATCTTTTTGCTGCATGATTATCATTAAAGGAAGAGCAATTTCCTTCTCTGGTTCTAATGGCTGTTTTGTGGTATATTTGACAAGATGTACCACCAAAAAGAAATAATTTTTCCTTCATGTTTCCAAAAATATATCTTTTGGCTCTGAGATTAACAAAACCACACTGAAGTTAGCAAAAACTCTTTGTTGCTTCTTCAGGATTTGAAAGCCCAGATTTTTCCATCTCCACATGCAGACAGAGGGGTTTTTAGAAACGCAGGTTTCTACTTTGTAGTTGAATCTCACAGATTTCTTGAAGTATCTCCATATCATCTGCTGTTTAGAAAATGTTTTCTTAAAAGAGCAAACAAACAGACAGCAATAAATGCAAACAGTATATGTTTGAACCATCACATGACAAAGTAAAGTTGAAGGCCAAACAAGGAATAACTTTCAACAAGTGAAGCTTCTATAAAGTCAGTTTTCTCAAATATTCCTTCCTGTTGGAGTCAAATCAGTTCTAGTTATGTTTTGGGAAAATTAGGTGCACCTTGTAAAGAAGAGCCCCTTACTGCTTTCTGTACAGCTTGGACAACAGATCTACACAGGCCTTCACCTTGCCTTCAAAAAGATACATAAAGAAACCTGACTGCTGGTTTCATGCTATTGACATTAAATCCTTCACACGTATTAAAACTAACAGTAAGTAGCATAAATACAGACTGTGCTTCTTACTATTTATTGCTAAGCTCCAGGAATAAGATTTTCCAAAAAACCCTGAGCAAATAGAACTTCTTCAGTATCACCTGGAATTGCACTTAATCAGAAGCTCTGAAAAATCCAAGTCTTCACCTATCATATGGCAGCCTTTCAAATATATGCAAGACTGGTTTTGGAACATAGAATATATACTAATTTTAAAAACTATTAACCTAGAATGCCATATCATTCCTGGAGAGGCAAAATCCTGAACTTTTTAGATGAGATTTTTTTTTTTAACTTCAGATTCAATAGGACTAGACTCTCATTATGTATAATTTTTCTTGAGAAACATTGCCAGTCTATCAGAATCCAAGTAACAAATAAGGCTGGCTCATTTTGTTCACAAATACTACACAGTGACAAGACTTCAGAAACTATAATAAATTATCTGTAAAAACACATTTATCAAATTTCCCAAAGAACAATTAAAAAAATAAACATTTTCAGCCAAAGTATTTCAGCATGAAGCAACTCTCCAGGGCTTCAAATTCCTCAAAAGGGGTTCTATCACTTACCAATTTTCTATTTTACTTAAAGAAGTACCAATCAAAGGCAACAGGCAATAAAAAGTAAGAAAAATCAGTCATATACTAAAAGCACATATAATCCAGAAATCAAAAATATCTTAAAGATCAGAGCTGTAAGTCAAAACCAAAAAGCTTCAGTTCTGAAGTAATCCAAATGCATCTACAATGAAAACATTTACCTGCTATTAGCTTTTGGAGGGTACTCTTATCTCCATTAACAGCAGCAGCATGCACTTCAGATGCTAATGAGGAACCACTGAAGAGGCAGTTTGCTGAAATATTCATACTCTTTCAAGGTATTACTATAGGTCAGATCTGTGTCACCAACATTTTTTGTAGGAATTCAGTTCTAGAAAAAAAACCCAAACCAAACCACATTAATAAAACAGAATTATTTTCATAATGAGTAATTAACATTATTCAAACAATGTTAAAGAGAATAAACTTCTGTTAAAAACAGAAAATAAAAAATGGGTTTTACCTGTGAATTAAATCTACTTCTAGCCAAAATTCACTGGAAAAAAAAGATCTTCATTAAGAAATATATACCTATACATTGTAGTTTCATTGCCTTAAACGCAAATTTCAGTCCATAAGCTTTGCAAAAGTCTGTAAAGTGTTTCTCTACAAATCAGACTGTTCTCCAGAAGTTTGTCATGCATGCTTTAATTCGGTAACCAATAAAGTTTGTTATCAAGTATCAACTTATTATAGTCCTGCAGTATAGAATCACAGAATATCCTGAACTGGAATGGACACATTGGGGCCACAGAAGTCCAACTCCTGGCCCTGCACTGAACATGCCCAAGGGTCACCCCATGTGCCCAAGAGCATTGTCCAAACTCTTCTTGAACTCTGCCAGGCTGGTGCTGTGACCACTCCCCTGGGGAGCCTGTTCCAGTGCCCAGCCAACCTCTGGGGGAAGAACCTTTTCCTGATATCCAGTCTAAACCTCCCTTGACACAACTTCAGGCCATTCCCTCAGGTCCTTTCACTGGTCCTGTCACAGAGAAGAGGTCAGCGCCTGCTGCTCCTCCTCCCCTCACAAGGAAGTTGTGACTGCAGTGAGGTCTCCTCTCAGTCTCCTCTCCTCCAGGCTGAACAGACCAAGTGACCTCAGCTCCTTCTCATGTGGCTTCCCCTCAAGGCCCTTCACCATCTTTGTAGCCTCCTCTGGACACGCTCTAATGCCTTAATATCCCTCTTACAGTGTGTGTGGCACCCAGAACTGCCCCCAGCACTTGAGGTGAGGCCACCCCAGTGGAGAGCAGAGGGGACAATCCCCTCCCTTGCCCAGCTGGCCATGCTGTGCCTGATGCCCCCCAGGACAGGGCTGGCCCTCCTGGTGCCAGGGCACTGCTGGCTCATGTTCAACTTGCCATCGCCCAAGACCCCCAGGTCCCTTTCCATGGCACTGCTTTCCAGTTTCTCATTCCTCAGTCTGTCCATACACCCAGGGGCAGAATCCAGCACTTTGCCTTGTTCAATTTCACACAGTTGGTGATTGCCCTGACTTGTCTAGATCTCTCTTACAGGGCCTCTTTGCCCTTGAGGGAGATAACAGCTCCTCCCAATGTTGTATCATTTGCAAACTTGTTTAGCATCCCTTCAAGTTGCACATCCAAGTCAATAACGAAGATATTGAAGATCATAGGGCCAAGAAGGAGCCCTGCAGAGCCCCGCTAGTGACAGTCTGATGTCACCCCATTCAGTAACCCTTTGTGCCTGTGAGCTAGTTGTTCACACATCACATGATGTGTTTATCTGGTTGTGTATTGGAAATTTTGTCCAGGAGGATACTCTGAGAGAAAGTATTGAAAGCTTAACTAAAATCCAAAAAGATTCCACCAACTGATGTGTCACCTGACCTTACTTCCACTGAGCATACACCTTTTTTTCCATTAGATCCAAAAGAAGATCCCTGGTCTAGTCAAGCCAGTCTTCTACCTTGTGCACTTGACTTCTGACAATCTGGAATTGCCAGGACCTGTGCCCTTAGGAGGTGGTGCTTAGGAAATGACCAGAACTGATAGATCCCAGAACCTTCAAAAGAATTTTCTAAGAGAATCTTACTATCTAGTTCCTCCATTTTTTTCACATTTCACTTCTCAACAAATAAACTAAAATATAAGAAATTCAGGGACAGCAGCATAAAAATCAGCAAATACCAAAGAACTTAGTGACGCACCAGAAACATCCCAATAACATCAACCATTATTTTTCCATAAAACTGACTGCATACAGAAGACAATTAATAGCAAAACATATTCATAGTTTCCAGATGAAAGCAACAGTTACTTCTGCAGTGTTAACACTTCTGAGTGTTAGCAATCATACAGGAGAGAGAAGCAATCCTTTATCTCTACAGCAAGCCCTTTATCTCTACTAAGCAATTCTTAGTAAAGTATCATGAGTCCATTGAATGGGCTAATTCTGCATCAGAGAAGTTCTGAAATATTAAGAGGGACTAGAAAAAGAAAATTTGTAACATTCCTCAGGTATTTTTCTCATGCATATAACTAACAGATAAACTGCTGTCTGGAAGACTTGCTTGATAAAGATTGCCATTTACAAAAAAAATGAGACATTTAGTCAATAAAAATCAAGAAATAAGCAAAAGATCTGCTTATAAAATGCTACATAATTGGCATTATGTGTAATATGCATATTGCTGGAATCAAGTAAATAATTCACTTTTGTGTAGAAATGTAGAAAATATCAGCCTTCTCAAGTCACTTAAAATGAAGGGACACTCACATAGAGACCAAGGCCTCTTCAAGGTGTGTGAAATTTCATACCAAACGATGATGTCTACTTTGCATTACGCAGATAGCAAGAATTACATCATTTTTCTATTCAGCAAAACATGAGGTCATTAAAATTTAAACATGATAGCACAATCCTGCTATCAAATTTTATTGATACAGTTTCCAAGTGAAGACTGAGCTTTGAAAAAATATCAAAGCTTTTTCAAACGTGAGTTAGTGCACAAGATGTTCATTCTACAGATCAAAGAGCGCAGGTTCTTAAGGTAGTCATAGAAGAACTGATAAAAGCCAAGTTTCAATTTCAGGCTATAAAAAGACATGACTTGTATGTATGTATGTGAGAGCATTTGCAGCTCATGAAACTGACAGGCCACAAGATTTTTGCAGGGTCACACGAAGTCTGAGCCTGTTAGGCTTTCTTTGAAACTAAGTCAGTAATGACGTGAAAAAGGCTGATGTAAAGGGTTTTCTTTTAAATGGTGTTACACCCATCTCCCTCCTTACACTCGTGTGCATACTGGAAATGTGGCACATACGGAGCGCAGCTTTCTGGGTTCTTTTTGAGACAGCTCAGCAAGGTCTCAGAGCATGTACGTATACTGCAAAGTCCAAAGTTTTACTGGAAGAGGGCGAAGCCCTGAATTTTCTCCGTTTTTCATTTTCAGCATTTACAACTGAGGAAGCGACAGAGAGCGCAAATCTGTTGAAGCGCCAAGGGATAAACATCAACGATGACGTTCCACTCCAGCTAAAGTTTCCCAACTCTCCCAGCAGCCGCTCTGCCCCGCCACACACAGGCTTCCAAGCAGAAAGTTTCCTCCCAAACTCCGAGGACGCGAAGACCACAAGGCGCACAGTGCCCAAACACCCCTTCTCATATTCCCTACAGCCAAACCCGCGTGCCCAGTCCCGGCGGCTGAAGGTACAAGGCGGGATCCAAAGGAAACGCGGATGGGGGCTGGCAGGGAGCGATCCAGAGCGGAACAGGGTGCGGTGCCGCGGGACACCCGCGCCACCAAGGCGGGAAGGGTTAACCCTGACTCGGCCAGACCGCGAGAGCCGCCTCCCTCTCTCCTTCCCTCCCTCCCTCCCTCCCTTCTCCCCTGCCCGGCGCTGCAGCTGCGCCCCGTAACTTACCTCCACCCCGCCCTTCTCTTCATCGCGCCGCTCCAGGCACCGCCCCGCGGGCAGCCCCGGTGCGCTCTGGGATCCACGCCTCCTCCCTCCCTCTCTCTGTCTCTGTCTCTCTCTCCCTCTCCATTCCTTCCTTCTCCTCCTTTCCTTCCTTCTCCTCCTCCTTGCCCTCCCCTTCCCGGAACTACGGTTCCCGGCGTGCCCCGGGAGCGCTCGGCGGAGCGCGGGGCCCCGCGGTGGAACTTGCCCGGGTGTTTCCTGGCGACGGGGGGAAGTGGAGGAGCCGCCGCCGCGGAGAGTGGGAGCCGCGCTTCTCCCCTCCCCGCTCCCGGGCGCCCGATCTACCATGAGACCCGCCATCTTCCCGCTCCTGCCTGACCCTGGCTGCCTCCTGCTCCTCCTGGTAAAAGCCGCCGGCTCCCCGCTGCCCTTCCCTTCCCCGCGCCGGCTCGGGCAGGGCGGCGCTGGCGTGGCCGGCGGGCCCCGCTCGGGGCTCTTCTCTGGCTCCCCTCCCCCGCCCAGCAGGTGCCGGCGGCCGGGAAGGAGGGAGCGGCCCCGGCGGCGGGCCCCGGCGGTGTGGCCGAGGCCGATAGGCTGCGCGCACGGGGTGGGGCCGCGGCCGGGCCCGGGCCCGGGGCAGTGGCCGTGCGGGCGCCGCGGCCTCGCCCCGGCTCCTCGGGTGCCGGAGCCGGCGGGAACGGCCGCAACGGGGCCCCTCTGCAGCCCCCTGAAGGGAGGCTGTGACCAGATGGGGGGCGGCCTCTCCTGCCAGGCAGCCGGCGCCAGGGCGGGAGGACATGGTCCTAAGCTGCGCCAGGGGAGGTGGAGGTGGGACATGAGAAGGAATTTCTCCACAGCAGGGGTGATTGGACGCTGGAATGGGCTGCCCACAGAGGTGGTGGAGTCACAGTCCCTGGAGATGTTCAGGAAATGACTGGATGTGGCACTTAGTGCCGTGGTCTAGTTGACACGGTGGTGTTGGGTCACAGGTTGAACTCGATTGTCTCAGAGGCCCTTTCCAGCCTCATTGATTCTGTGATCTTTAGTTGTCAGACTACAGCATTTTTTTTTCGGCTGGCATTACATGCATGACCTAAGCCACCTTCCGGCTTTGCCAGTACACAAATGCAATCACTGATGTGTGTGCTTTGTGAAGATAAGCTGCCTGTGCTATGGTTCTCTTTTTTCAATTTTTTTTTTTTTTTAAATTTTTTTCTTTAAAAGCAAACAGGCTGGTTTGGTGATTCTTAATTTTCCAGAAATGTATTGGGCCAGATTCTAGACCTTTCGTAACATAAGGGGCTTGCAGAACTAAGGGAGACTTGTATGAATAAATTTTAATACGATTTTTCTCTTAATATACTGTGGATTTTAATCAGTCTATTTTAAACAATTGGGAGAATAAAATGGGCCAGAAAATTAAAGACTAATTGGAGGTAATGGTAGATAGAAGTCCAAAGAGAAGTAGAGAGTAATATAGCTGCTAATGAATGGATGATCTGGTTAGGAATGTGAAGACACGTCCATAATGAACAGTACAAGTACTCATTCATTATCCCTTTGAAATGTGCACGTCTACCTGGGTAAGCTCTGGTTAAAGTATTATGAACTTGCTGTCATTTCAGGGTTAGAAAAGATGTGTGATTGGTAAGGTTGGAAGAGACACATTTGAAACCACAGAATCACAGAATATTTATATAGAGAGAGCAACAGCGTACTAGAACACTACATGAGAGACTGAAGTGAGGAACTTCATGCTTTTCAGTCACGTCTGCGTATTAAAACAATATTGCTTATGTGCTAGATTGGCTTTCACTGTTATTTTAAATACAGACTAATGAGCAAAACCAAGGAGCATGTGCTGTTTAAAGACTCCATGGAATGTGTCCATTAAATAGACAGCTACAAATTTGAAAAATTGGGTGCAAGTTAGTGAGTTTTTCTTTCTTCATGGCACAGTTGACCAATGCAAATTAAATATGCGTCTATAAGAATTATGTTTGCCAATAAAAAAGAAAACTAGCAGGAAATAGCTATGATCTGCCACTTGTCTGTATTTTGTCTGCTGTTTCTTTGTGTATGGGTCATTTAAACCCATTTCTAATGTGGTTTAAAAGAACTGTATGCATAAAACTTTAAGAAGAATACAGTTCAAAGTTGTTTTCTTAAAAAAATACAATTAAGTGTAGTGTTATCTGTGTAATTATTCAGTGTCATTATGTCAGCCATGGCCCTGTGTTGTAAGATGCCTAGTTACATGAATCAAGCCAATGAATCATTCCTTTTTGTAGATTTGTTAAGAGTTTTGGAAAAGTTGTTCTGAGCAGTCTGGGAGTTTGAGGGGGATCCTCTTTTCTTTTAAAGGACTGAAGAAACTTTGTAGAAGTGTGTTGTTTGTTTTCGTGTGATATTCGGCATCCCTGATAAGTTGTATCAGCTTAGCTTTAAAGTTCTGGTAACTTTGTTTTTCTTGTTACCAACTGCCATGAATCCTTAAGACCAGCAACGCATTCTGCTCCACATCCAAAGGATGTACCTGCTGCCTAAGGCAGGCTCTTGGAACATGGCATAAGTGAATTTGTTAGTGTTACACCAGTAAGATAGATACACAATGATATGATTACACCATAAGACAGATACACAATGATATGATATGATATGATATGATATGATAATATGGAGCTGCAAAAACAGCTTATTGAGCTGGTCTTACTTAGTAGTAGCAATGAAGAGATCAGGAATCCTTTCCCAGGCTTTTGGATAAGTGTATTTCTTTTCCAGATGGGAATTTAATATGCTGCAAAAAAGAAGAAAAGATACAATGTCAAATCAAAAGAGGTTCTCTTGTCTAAAGTTTGACAGTAGGAGATCACTACAGTTGTAGAGGGCTTTGTGACTCATGCTAATATCCTTCTTCCCTGGTCTCACTGAAGTTTGGGCTGGCATGAGGGAGATTGCAGTGCAGAGGGATACCTGCAGTCCCGCCCTTCCATCTTTTCAGCATTGTGCTGGGCTGCTGGGGGTTGGAACGGGAGAGTGGACAGGAGAGGTACAGGCTGGCACCACCTCTGCCTCAAGAGCTGAGTGGAGGGGTGAGCAGGGGCACAGGGTGTGGGGGGTCTGGTACAGCTCTTTGCAAGACTGAAATAAGAGATACATAGTAATGTCATGGGGGCCCTTGGAGAGTGAGGTGTTCCTGCCTTGTTGGTATGTTGCTTAATATTGGGCAGGACAGATCTTTAAGATGAATCCAAGACTGTAATAAATGCTGATGGGAGAGTGGCTCATCACCTTCTCCCCTGAGGCAAGGTGTGGCTCTTTGGCTTTGCACTATCCAATCATTCTCTGTTTGCCTGTGCTCGCACTCAGGTATTCTTTGCCTTTAAAGAAAGCTCTAGAATGTTGCAGATGCTTCTTCTGCGTGTGTTTGAGAGGCACTTGTATTGCTCAGTGCTTCCCTGGGAGGCTCATGTGCAGGGCCCCTGAGCAAAGGCTGTGACTGGAGGAAACCACCAACGGATAGTGAGGGAAATGAAGAGGGAAGTTCCTAACTGGAAAAAATCCTGCAGAGTAATATTTCTGTTTCTTGTTTTACTGCCACTGCCTTTGATGTCTTGATAATATGACACCAAGTACCCAAATAATGAGAGTGAAATGAAATAAAAATTGTCTTTTAACTTAGTGTTAAATGTGTAGTACTTGCCCAAGAAGAAGCTGAACTCTGTAAATTTTGTGTCTAGAGCATTTATCTGTGCATTTGCCTCTCTCTGCATCTGTATTTGAAAATTAATTTTGTAATTGAGACTGCTGCTCAAAGTACTATATTCTGAATATGAGCATGATTCAGAAATTGTAATTACAGGCAAAATTTAGGCCAGTGAGCCTTATACAATGAAATGGGTTCCCTTCAAGGGTAGCATAGTACTTGTGAGTTGTCCATCATCTACCATGATTTCTAAACATTGAAATAGTAGGCAACTGAGGAACATTCCCCTTTGGAGAGGGGAGTCTTGAATTCTTGTGAAGGCAACTTGTATTCTTCTTGCTATGCCATATGGTGGACAAGTTTCCTGTTTGGAGTGCTCAGGGGGGCAGAGAGAAGAAACTGAACAGTTTCTCGGAACACAGGACTCTAACAATGCTGGAAAATGTATAAATGAGTTATTGATAGTAAGATCACAGAGATTCTGTTGCTGGTGGCTGTTGAGCTGGTTGTGATGAGCCTCTGCTTGGTTTTTCTTTTGATATCCTTACTGTTCACCTCCATAATCTGCTTTGGTTTTTGTTTGGTTGGGTTTTTTTGTGTTTTTTTGGCAGGACAGCTTTCATAAGCAAGAAAATGGTCCTTATATTGCTTTCTCAAGAAAGCAGAATTACCACATTCTGTATATTTTAATCAAAGCTATTTCATTTGAAAGACTTAAGGATTATGTGCTGCTACTCAGGAGAACCAATTTTTCACCTTGCAGACTCTTTTGTAAGCCTCACTTGTATAGCTTCCAGATATTTTGTTTGCTTAAGGGGAGGGAATTGTCTCATGCATAAAGCAAGTGTACAAATCTGCTGTCAATTTTATACCAGACCTTCTTCAAAACCTTCGGGGGAGTCTAGAGATACATTCCAACCCCAATGCTTTAATAGCGCTTTAAGCGGGTTTGGATGCATTAGCGATAACTTGTTCATAATTCCCCCGACCCATTTGAGAGTGAGTTCTCTGGTGGGCAAGAGGAGGAAACACAGGAGCATCTGGGGACATAAGCAGAAGCAATACAGGGTGTAGAGATCAGAGCCTAAGGAATATTTTCTTTCAAAACTCCAAACTGGAGAAAGCTCCTGGAGAAGTAGAGGAGCAGAGGTGTGTTATAGAAAATTAAGAAAGGAAGTGAGATCAAATTTCCCTTTAAGAGTTCTGCCTTTATCCTTCTTTTGTCCCTAACATATCTTCCTTCATCAGGAGCATCCTAACCATCAGTAGAAACTTGCAATTAAAACATGCAATTTTCTTTTCCAAAACTGTTAGTAATGTCAAGTGCTCATATAGTCTAATTTTAAAAAGTTCATAGATAAGATTTTAGAAGTTTGAATAGCTTTAATTTTATTTTCAAATTCACTGTCTCCCAGGTATTTCTTTTTACATTGTTAGGAGTTATTCTGCAAAGTTATTGCTATACTATAACACTAACTCAGAATGGTTTCTTCACTGCTGGCTGAGGATGTTTTTCCAAACCAGCTGTAGCAGCGTTTCCACAATTAATTAAGCTTTGGTAAAAGTGCCTTACAAAAAGCAACAAGGCATATTGGAAAAGAATTCTATAATTTTTCCTATTTTTATATATGCTACCACTGAGAAACTGACTACCCTGATAATACACCCTTTATGGCTAAGAGCCATTCATGCCATTAAAATATGTGCAAAGTTCCAGTACTATGTCTTCCAGATAAGCACCTGTGACTTGGAGCTTCTTCTAGGAGTGAACCAAACCTGGAAGCTCCTTCACATGCATGCACATAGACCTTTAATCTGTAGTGATCCACAAGATCTGCTCTTTGGGTGGCTGGTAGGACATAAATGATGTCCTCTAAAGTGGCAAAATGCAAAGTGCAATGCTCTGTGCCTTAAACCATATAATGAAAGCAGTGAGGGCAGAACATTGTACATGGTTACCTAAAGGCAGGTGCTCTGGGCATACTTTCAACAAGTAACTGGTAATTGTATATGCAGAACAAGATTTCTGCTGAACACAATAAATCTCCTTTTCATCTGTTCTTATTATGGAAAATGTTCTAGGTTTCTTCCCTCCCTTGTTTCCACACCTGTATCTGTCTTTAGCAAGAAAGCTTTGATGGAAGGGAGTATTGAGAATCTCACTGTTTACCTGATAGGATCAAGTTGTAGAGTTCTGGAGGTTTTTTTTTTTTTTTTTTGGGTTTTTTTTTTTTTTTTTTGGGTTGTTTTTTTTTTTTCTGATTTACACTGGAAGTTTGATAGTTTAAATTTTAAAGGACATCCTAAAGTCATCATTACTCCCTGCTCAATGCAAGACTAATTTGGATGGAATTGCTCAGGGTTTTTACTAGTTGTCTTATACAATTCCAAGTATGGAGGTTCTGCAACTTCACCCGTTTCATTGTTGAATCAAAACATTGTTGCAAATTTTCTTTGAAAAGTCTGTCTGGAGGTGTAGATTGTGTACATTGTCTCTTGTTCTATCACTGCATCTTTGGGAACCCAGAGTCTGGCTCTGCTTTCTCTGTAATCTCTGATTAGGTCACTGGTAGCAGTAGTAATAACTTTTCCTTAAGGGTGAACAAATGCAGCTGTCTCAGCCCCTCCTTGTATAAATACCCTGATCTCCAGTCACTACTCACTTTCATAGCCATCTGCTGGGCTTCACTTCCATATGTTAGGGTCTTGTAAAGGCAGTCCCAAAGCTGGGCAGAATCCTTCAGATGTGCTCACACAACTGCCGGATGAAAGGAAAGAATCACTTCCCATGGTCTGCTGGCTACACTTTTGCTAACAGAGCCCAGTGTGTGGTTGTCTCTTCTGCAAGGTCATGCTGCTGACTCCTGTTCAACTTGATTCCCAAGACCTTTTCTGCAATGCTGTTTTCCATCTGGTTGGCTCCCAGCCTGTATGGGGTTATTCCAAAGAGATACAGGACTTTGCCTTTGTGGAACTTTGCAAGGTTTCTGTCAGGCCACTTCTCCAGCCATTTGAGGTATCTCTAAATAGCAGATATTCCCTCTAGCTTATAAAGCACTTCACCCAGTTTCTCCATCCTCGGGGAGCTGCTGAGGAGGCACTCTGTTCCATCTTTCTGGTCATTACTACAGACAAGTCACACACCCCGTATTGGTCTGGAGAAACTTCCTTAGAGGCCACTCGGATATGGTATCTTTGATTCCAGCCCTTTGAGCTCACCAGTTCAGCTGCTGTGTCACTCACTTTATAGTTCACTTATTCAGTTCACGCATCAACAATTTAGGTCTAAGGATCCTTTGAGGTGCTATGTTAGAAGCTTGCTAAAGTCAAGGCAAACAACGTCCAGTACTCTTGCCTTGTTTACAGAGTTAAATGTCTTACTACAGAAAACAGATTGATTTACTTATTCCAAATATATGCTGGATGGATGTGGCTTCTGGAAAGAAAATTTATTTCATAATTCTCCTGGTGACCCAGGGAAAAAAAAAAAATTGGTCTGGTTCTGTGCTCTGTGTACATCCCAGTTGCAGAAGAACTTTCTAACTTGGTCTTCTACTCATGTGAGCAATGCTTCTTTTCCCTGGAACTCTGCTATGGGCTCAGACCTCATCAGCATAAAATCAGCCAAAGACAACCTTGAGTGTCTAAGCCTTTTCTGTGTGCTTTATCTTTATGTCCCCTGCTAGCTGAGCAGCAGGTCTACAATTTTCTTGCTCTTCCTCTCTTCTTTTTGTTGCCAGCATACTTTGACATCTCAACTCCAGCTGAGCTAGTACTGCTGCCAGCTCAAGCAGTGTTTCTGTCTTCCTACCAAGTATTTTTCTTACCTCTGCCTTCTGTCTGCTTCCTCTTTAAAAAAAAAAAAAAAAAAAAAACAAAACCAAAAAAAAACCAGAAAACAAACAAACAAACAAAAAAACCCCAAAAAAACAGAAAAACAAAACTCATCCAGAAATTCAGTGTTAACCCGTGCAAGTCTTCTGCCATACCAGCTTTCTGCTCAGTGGAGTGGATTGTTTTTGAGTTCTGAAGAGGTTCTCCCTGGAGGTCAGCAGGCTCTTGTGGGCCCTTTTGACTTTCAGAGCCATGTTTTATGAGTGGACTGAATTCAGACCCAAGTGCCTTCAGGTCTTGTCACTTTATTCAATGGTCCTGTGGGATATATATTTTTACCTAAAAAATAAATATCGAAGTAGATTATAGATGGGATTTAGTGTGAGCCCTAATCATGTATGTAAAAGTTGCTTTAGCAGTGGCAATGAAGTGAAACACAGGAGGTCTAAAGTCCTGTTTCCTGGAAGATGTAAGTTTCTGCATTTTATGTGTTGGAGTCTCCCAGCTGCCTCGCTTTGGGTCCAAAAATGAAGGATATGTTAATTCACTGAGGGATTCAGGTATATGGCTTGCTACATTGTTTCAAAGCAAGATACTTCTCTGTGGCTTAGGTTTCTGTAATGACTGAAACTTTGTATCCTAGATGATGTGCACAAAACTGGAACGTGAGCCGAAAACATGGAACTCTAAAAATGGAGAATAGAAAATGACCTGGTTCCTTGGCATGTTTTTTTGTAGCCAGCCTGTCTTCTGTCTTGTTTGGCATCCATGATTCTTGCCTGTTTCTTGTGTGTTTCATTGAGGTGCATCCAAAAAAAAAATTTGAATGTCTGCAAGGGGTTTTGGGTTTTATTTTCATAGATTTGTGAAAAGGAGAGAAGAAGAGCAGTCTAATCTCTGTTGTAAAATAACTGGCAGTAAAGCTTATATTTTGTCTCCAACTGGATTCGTGTGGCAATTGGGCATAAACACAGAGAGAACTTGTTCATTAGGAACTCTGCAAGGAAGTATTTTGAAAGGCAAGGAATAGGTGCCTGTTCCAATGGTCTGGAAAAAGCAAACAACAGCTGTGATAGTGTTTTGCTGTTTCCCATAGCTGTCGTGATTATGAAGTGATGATATAATTAACTTTCTCAAAAGCTGCACAAAGGGAAAGCTTTTCAGTGATGTATCCATATTTGTAATCCCAAGAAAAGCTTTTTGTTCCTTTAGTCAGTCTATCACTTCTGACTCTCATAATTTACTGAAATCCCCTTTCTTAACTCTTGCTTACTTAGCTCCTAGATTCTTTGCCAGTCATAAAAAGTATGAATTTTCATAAACGTGTGCATGAAAAAACTTTTTTCCTGTTTTTTGTTGGATTTTTTTTCTTTTTTTTTTTTTTTTCCTTCTCCATGTTGAATCAATTCACTTGGGATTTTGGACAAAATAACTGAAAGACAAATTGGTTGCTTCACAAAGGTAATTAAGACAGTATGTGGTGCAGGGGTTGAACAGTTAGGGGTTCTTTCCTTCTAATGATCCATTAATTAGTGAAGGGAGCTCAGTGAGTGTTCGGGCCTCTCAGGAATTACCTTTGAGTGGCATTTAAATCTGCATTGGTTAAAAAGGTATAATTGAAGGGGGAGAGATCTTTTTAGAATTTTTTCCGTCAACACAGGCCAGCAGAATTTGCTAAACCAATGGAAATGTCTACATATAATTGGTGTTATATAGATAATAAATATTTTAAAATAAGCCAATAAATAGCTGTGATACCTTGCTGAGGATTTTGGTAACAGTTTTGGTTGCAGCAGCCTTCCATGTTGAGAGCAGTAAAATTGCTACATGAAGCTGGTTGATTCCAAAGCCAAGGTGTCCAAAACTTGCTCCTAGTTCAAGCAGTGCACCATGTTAGTATGTTCATACTATTTTTAGGACCAGTCTAGAATACTTGCTTGAATATTTTTGTGGTAGTCAGCTTGAAGCTGGCAGGTTTAATATTCCTTGAAGAGAAGTAGATCAATCTCTGTATGATTTTCTTCTGTGCATTTCAAAATATCTGTGGCATGTGTCCTGTCCTCTGCATTATTTTTTCTTCTGCTGTCCAGAGTTATCCAAGATAAATTGACTGCATATGTGCAGGACCTTAGCAGCTGTTTAGGGCAGAAAGAAAATAGGTCTTATACAGTCTGAAATTAGCCTCTCATTCTTCAAGGTACATGCAGCTGTGGTCCCAAAGGTGAATTTTTCTCTTCAGGTTCAGGTAGCATTGCTTTCATCAGTGCTTTCCCTAGAAGATAGCCAAGGGATTAATTTGCAAAGGGGTATTATTTTTTTTTTTTTTTTACTTCCTCATTTCAATTGGGAGATTTTTACAATGCCAGCTTGTCAGTTAGAATGCAGCTGTGGAGTAGTATTTCTGTTACACAGAATCATGGCTTATTTGGAAAGATCCATTATCCACTCATATGCCATTTTAAGGTAGCAAATAATAAATGCTAGCCTAAAAATTGTTTGCTCGAGAGAAGCTAATGGATGTCCCAAGAGCTTTAATACACTGTGATTGGCAGTTTGCATGTGTAGAGTGGAAGTTTGTGGAGTGTGCATCACAATTATGCCTGGCATGAAGAAAATAAAATAACCAAAGTAATCTAAGTTTAGATTGTGTTTTAAGTGGATTTATTCTAAAGTTCAGAGTTCTGATGTTAAGGGCATGATAAACAGAGAGCATCAAAATGCCATTGTATTTTAGAAAGCTTGTAATTTTGAAATTCTGAGGTGTTCCTCATTTTGATTTCTCAGAAAAAGAGGGAGGAGCAACAACACTGGACTGAATCTCAGTGGTTTTAATGTATGGGCAAATGCCTCATGCACAATGGCTGCATCACAAATTACTGTAGCTGTCTTTGATAGCTGTACAAACAAAACCTTAGCCTCCTGCTGCAGTATTAGGAGGTAATTTGAGGAAAGGTGGCATCTCAGTCATGCTGAAGGAAAACCAAAATCTGTAGCACAAGGAGAGTCATAGTAGTACTGGAAGTATTTGTGCTGGAAGGTGTAGATATGAGGTTAGTAAATGGGGTAGTTACTTGTGGTGGAGATTGCAGGGCATAACATGATTGTGTTATAGTAAAAGTGGAAGAGGGTCACAATTTAACTTGAGCTGCTAATTGCCACAGAATCATCCATATGTTTGCTGCTCTGCTCTGTTGTTTAATTCTAACCATCATCGCCTTCAGCATCAAATAAGGATGAGCTGAATCACAATGGCTGAGATTCTGGGCTTTCAAAAGGATTTTGTTATTCAGAAGTACAAACAGGCAGCTGCACTAAGGTAAATGGTACAATTTAAACAGTGTTATTGGAGACTGGCTTGTCCACTTGTCTTTTCTGATGTTCTCTTTCTAGTTAAACCAGTATGTTTTGCATCCCTTTGGATGGACTAGTTGAGAAGAATGACCCTCCTGTATTTTTGGTTTAAGTATTTTGTTTGTCTTTTATTGCATTTACTTCCTTTTCTTTCCTCTTAACCCAATGCCTCAGCTGCATGGTTTAGAGCAGTGTCGGTCCAGTGTGGGTATTTTTCTCATGGAGGGCTAGTTGCTGTGTGTTTATTGTAGTCCTTATATTGATATTTGGGAAGTTTGTATCCATAATTCATATCCACTCTTAAAACAAGTTCCAGCTGAAAGGTAAAACTAAACAGGTTTTTCTTTGCTTAAAGTTCCCACCTTTTTTGATAAGACAAAGATCTGGAGAACTCTATGTTTTGGAGAAGAAGGGTAAAAATTTATTCAGTATTGCAACTAGATTGTGTAATTAATAAAAAGCTAAGCAGCTAGAAGTGAGTAGGTGTTGATAATTTCACTTTAAAAAAAGTTGGTTTTGTCTAATGAGGAATAAACTCAATATGTTGTAAAATTTGTCAAAACAGAAGTTGTGTTTATTTTTAAAGCAGTAGAATGTGTGTAGGAGCAAGGATAGAAAATTCAGTTAACCACTAATATGTTCCATCCCTCAAATTATTCCAAGGTAGCAAATTTTCGTGTGACATAAGAAATATGGTTTTTTATGGAAACACTGCATCTACTTTGGTTTCTTCCTCTAAGATTATATGTCGAGAGAGATTCTGAATTCCATGGCCACTCCTCCCACAGAAAGGCATCAAAGTTTTTGTTTCATTTTAATATGCATTTTCATCACCAGTCTAAGAATGAACAAAGCATAAATACATCTTTATTATTTAAAAAAATAAAAGGCAGTTTCTTGTTCTGCAACATCCCTGTGTAAAAGCTTCAGTAAAGGGCACAGGAAAGCCTGTAGATTATAACGAATAACAGGGTAGTGTGTTGCTTTCTGTAACGAGGACTGGAGTTAAAAGTACACAGTCTCCAAGGTTTAAATTGTCTCCAAAATTTTTTTTTGGTAGTGGGTTTTATATTTAATAGCAGTGGCCAAAATAGAGAGCAGGGCCTTTTTCCTTGATTTGGTGAAAAGGGGCAACAAACTATTCTGCTCTGTCAGCCTTACCAAAGTCTTGACAAGACTGAGCTGCCCTTTATTTCATACTGCCTGGATCATGCTTTAACAAATTGAAGACCTTGAGGGTGCTGGCTTTCATACACAGCAACAGCTGCTTAATTTGTGCTAATAATTTTGGAGATTGCATTTGTATTTTATGTGTGTTACTCCTTTTTGAAGTGTATCCTTGTATTGTTGCCAAATAATCAGAGCAGTTGGCAAAATGGAAAAGAAAGAGTTATTGGAACATGAGGTGTTTTTTCCTAAAAAGCTGCACAAATATGACCTTTCTTTTTCAGGGGAATTCTAGCTGCTTTTGTAAGAGAAGCAGCTTGGTAAATAGAATATCTAATGATTCAGAGTTTTCAGTAGTGTCCTGGGAAACTGAATTCATAGTTTTAAATCTGTGAAACAGGCTTTAAGGTAGATTCCTAGTTATGAAGATGTGAAGCACTCTGAACATTATTCACAAATTAATACAGATGTTGAGACATCTGTTTACATCTTTTGAAGGTGTATGGACTGTGTTCTCTCTGTGTGGATGTATAAGGCAAGGGAACCAGTGGATCATAATCCTGACTGGAGATTACTCTTTTCCCTAAAGGCCAAGAGAAATAACTGAAAGTTACAAATAATTCAACTGGAAATAAATTACAGGTCTTATCTCTGTGACATTTTTTTAGACACGCCTCATGTCATTTTTTTGAGCCCTTGCTTTAACATTTCTATAAAAGACCATGATCCATGTGTTTATTCCCA
Source organism: Cettia cetti (assembly GCA_013401135.1). Classification (NCBI taxonomy): domain Eukaryota; kingdom Metazoa; phylum Chordata; class Aves; order Passeriformes; family Sylviidae; genus Cettia; species Cettia cetti. The sequence continues at coordinate 45,793 of VZUI01053343.1, forward strand.
GAGACTTAAGCTTTAGAATTGTGCTTGGGTGCATGATTCTGCTACTAATTGCTTTGTGGAAAAAATGCAATGCATGTTGTGATAATGATGTTTAATTCTCATTTCTGCGGTGGACATTTTGAATGAACGTCTTGTGTCTTGTAGTGATAGTTCACAAACTGTTGAGAGGTTAACTTATCCATTTTTCTGGAAATCCTTGGTGCTGTGGTATAAGGCTACTGAGAGATCTCTGCAGCTGTGAACCATTTCCAGTCAAATGGGACAATCCTTGAACTCCTTTGCTTGTGTGTTAAGTTCAGTTTTAGGAACCATTAGCTGTGAACTCTTGTCTTGATTTGAAAGACAGGTGTATGCTAAGGAAGGCAGGAGCCTGCCTTGGAATGGAAAATGTAGACACCCTCTCTCCAAATTATTTTAATTTTGGAATTAAGGGTCTCTCAGACAAAGAGATGAGAATAGGAATAACAGTTCTTTACTAGTATGTGTAATAAAGAAAAAAAAAAAAGGAACTACAACTTAATGGGAAAATCTAAAAAAAAAAAAAAAAAATAAAAAAGGAGTAGTACAAAAGCACTGACAGAGTCAGAATACAACCTGACACCCTGTCAATCAGGGTGTTGGTAGCAGCCCAATTAAATGGTGGCTGCAGTTCTCCTGGAGTGACAGATGTAGTTCTGTTGAGGCAGTGATTCTGTGGAAGGGTGTAGTGGTAGCGTAGATGGGTGTGGTCATCCTCTGTGAATCCAGTGGAAAAAGGCTGCTTCTGGTGCTCCAAATCTCAGATTATATCCAGGTAGGAATGCTTGGCTCCTCCCACTGGGTGGAGCATCTCACAACAGGATGATGTAATTTTATCAGTCATGCAGTGAGACTCAATGGCCCATTAACAAAAGATATCCTCCAGAGGGAGGATGTATCATGGAAGAGATAAAGAACACTGCCCCACCTGGTTTTAACAGATGGTAAAAGGATACATACTTTCGGTTACATCTTGCATTGAAACCTAAGACAATTATTTTTCCTGGTTTGGCATGTTAAATCAATATAATTTGGATTTTCAAAGATAGTGTTGTAAAATGTGAATTTTTCTGTTTCCGCTATTTTCATTTTAAAATAAGTTTTTCAGTATTAATAAGATAGTCACCTACACCAAATATTCCTTCCACACACTTAAAATGGGTGTAGACAATAATATATCTGGAGGACAAAAAGTTCCGTGACTTCTCTTTAATATGGTGGTCTCCACTTAGCTCTGTGCAGTTGCAGCACTGTTTGGCTAAAACAGCATAAAAGGGAACTGTCTATCAAGACTGAAGAAGTAAGTTTACTTATGTATTTTTACTTATAAGTTTATTTAATTATATATTATCTGTATTTCTGTTTAGTTAGATTTTTTTCTCTGTTTTCCTGAACATTAGTAACTGCAGTCTTTAAATCTGCTTTAAGTAGCTTCTTTTGAGCATTTAAATTTTCCTGATTAAATTTAAGATACGTCTCTTAAGTGAAAATTTATAAGAAAATGATTTTTGGTAACCCATTTAAGAATTGCTCTGAAATCTTGAATATAATTGAGAATGGATCGTTAGTTAATGTTTTGAACTAATACGTCTGTGTCTTATAGTCTTACAATGAAAGCAGCTTACATTACCAATAAAAGCCCAGCATATTCATCAGGGATGGCAGCAGTCAGTCTAAGTTATGAAAATGTTTGGGAACAGTCTAGAATCAAGTAGTGACAACTAAGAGTTGAACTGCTCTCACTGAGAGAGTGAATAATGTTCTTTTTTTATTTTCCCTCAGCGTTCTCTATTTACTGTTACCTCTCTCTGCTCTGAACTTTGTGGTTCATTATGGGGCTTCTGGGAATGCTGCCAGCAAGATGTTCCTGATTGATGGTTCTGAAGCCAAAATTCAGGGGCTCTTACAATGTCTTGCCAGCTTTGGCATTGCTGTCTTCTGGGATTGCTTTCAATTTGTATCATCCTACAGCAGGCTGTAAACCCGTCTGCTTCCTGTTGTCCAGGAGTTTAATGCAGACCTCAAGAGCAGCAGCAGATCAGCAGCATGCATAAAAAAAAGAGGTACTCCGGGCCTGACAGTCAGCAGCAGGGTCCTGGGGGGCTTGGATTTCAGGTAGTAACTTCAACATGTCAATCTGGATTACGTGTGGGCTAGAGACCTGGTTGCCAAATGTAAAATGATTTTATGTTAGAGGAGAAAGATGGCTTAGTTGTGTGCCTTTAGGATTTCCCAGCAGGAGGAAAAGGTAAATGATAAGTTTAACAAGTGAAAATGAAGGCTGTTCTTGTTGATTGCCTTGCAGGTGTAGTACTAATTAGAAATCATAATGCTCCATGAATACGTTTTCTATATTCTACAGATAGTTTGCTTTGGAAATGAGAATCTCTGTTGCACTATGTGCATTAAAAAAGAAAGGCACAAAGAACTAGAATGCAACAAACCTGAGTTCTTTTTTCCTTTTCTTGCAATTTTAAGGCTATGTACTGTTAAATCTTCTTGAAGAAAGTGGCATGTAAAGTATAATAAACTTGAAAAAAAACCAAAAAACCATTAAACCTATAGGTCTGTCTCTCCTTTCGAGTTAGCAATTAAAGAACTAGCAACATTACCTGGTGCTGGTAAAATGTTGACCTACATCTCTTGAATAACCAGCAGGCTTTATTAATTGGATGTGTGGAATGGCAATTGAACAATAATACTGTCAGCAGAAGGTAAGTTGAAACTGGATGTGCCTTTATTTCCTCTTTGGGAAAGTGGTGTGAAACCTGGCAGAGGTTCAGTGTTGGGAATGAGTTGAATAGGTTCTGTCCAGGCATTTTGTTTTGTGTAAGGATACACAATGTGTAAGGATGTGTTTTGTGTAAGGATGCCAAAATGCATGGCATTGCATGGTGTGTTTGGGAAGATGATAGTGGCTTTCAAACAGTGCTTTGAGGTCTTTGGGTGCTTTGTTTGGAAACAATCAGAATAAATCTCAGCTAATTTGTAGTTACTCCTCAGAAGTTACTGGTACTGGCTCCCTAAGCCATTGCCTAACTTCTAGTGAGGACCAAAACTTGATCAGAAACGTTTTAAGATTTCTGTACTAATTAAACTTCCCAGTAAAAGCATGACCACTGTTATCTTCAGAAACTCCCAAGAACCTGAGCCATGATGTTCCTGCTTTATTTGACAGTATTTCTGAGGACCAGAAGAGTAAAAGTGTATGTCATCTCCTCTTCTTCCCTCCCCCATATGAGCTAAATTTTATCTTTGTGAACACATTGTTCAGTTCCTGATTTTGTTCCCCCCAGCGATGTATTCTAAAAGTGTGTAAAGCTTTTGGCAATCGCTTTGTTTCAGTCTACATTTGTTTTGGCATTTTTCTGTAGTGCTAGATGATTGTGAGTAGATTATAAACACCCTAATCTCACTTGAGCAGCTTCACTCAAGTGCTTAATATACCATATTCTGCTCTATTTTTAAAAATCTTATTTCATAGCTACTTATTTTTACCTTCAGATTTTCAGTTTGAATGTTTAAAAAATAGAAATACAAAAAGTACTTAATTTTATGCAATATAAATGCAGAAACCTGAGTTGTTTTCAGGAGTGTTAAAGTAACCAGTTTTCCTTTTGAATTTTTTTTCAAGATGCTTTTTCAATGCATTTGTAGCTGTCTTGTGATGCTGTTTTGAATTTTTTTTTACTTAATTTACAAATACGAAGTATCATCCATATGTCATGTTATGAGCCAGTGGAATGTAAAGTTTGCATTTAAAAGTGAAAAATTCTGGATACCTTCTTAGCTAGTATGTTTTTCAGAACTTATGTTCAATACCTGTTATAAAATATGCAGCTGATATTCAGAAAATATTTCCTCAAAAATGTCTTGTTTTCTGCTCATGGGTATCAAGCACAGGCCTCAATAAAGGTCAGAAAATATTCTCAAAACAGTATAGCTTTTTAGAGATTTAAATACAAATCTGTATTCCTTCATGATAAATATTAATACTAGTAATATCATAAACCCTCTTGCATCCCATGGGACAGCAAGATTACTGGGTCAAAAGGAGGTGTTTTCTTCCTTACAGGCATTATACCTTAATGGAAACTTCAGCTGGAGTAGGTCTTGCATATTTATTGACATTTCTTCAAGGAATGCTTTTTTTCCCTGAGTCTGTCTACTTATTATTAAAAGTTTGGCACCCACAATTATTTAGTCAGTATAAAATGTTTGAGAATGTGATTATGAATATATTTGACAAAAAAGGAATTTTCATACTTCTAGTGGAAAAAGTATTTCAATTATCTCAGATTTTGTGCAGCTTTTAGAGAAAGGTGTTCTTAGTCTCAGTATTTTTCCACTTCTGTGATATAAAGTAACAATCGGGCATATGGTTAATTTGTTTTTCACCTTCAATGCATGAAGATGTTTGGAATATTTGTTTTGGTGTTAATGTCATAGTGCATGCAGCTTGCACCACATTTCCTCAGTAGGACTTAAGAAAGCAATCACCAAATTTATTTTGCCATGAAGAAGTATGAGTTTTGATTCCTTTTTCCTGCATGTAGCACAGTCTAAAAGAGATGTCGTTGGTTAGTAAGTCGTGTGCTTTCATGTTGCAGTTAAATATTTGCATTGCAAGTTAAATGTATTTTAATTGTATTGTGGCAATCTACAAATATGACTACAGTTCCTGACCCATTGAAGTATATCTGCTGAGTAACAGAGCTTATTTCCCAACTGCAAATAGCACACTTATCTATGTTAAGTTTAATTCATGTGCAACTTATCCTGTTAGATAAGATTTGTCTTGCTGCTGGGAAGTTATACTTGAAAAAGACAGGAGGACTTAAGAAATTGTTGTCTTACTCATTTGGTTTGTTTAGACAATATGAACTGCTGCTGCTGAGCTCCTATGAAAATAGTTACGCCATGACCTACTGTGGAAATTCTTTTCAAGTGTGAATGGTGATGCAGACCTTGTGTGCAGCTGAAAAGGATTAGATGATGGCCAAGAAAGTTCTTGTTGAAATACCCTATCCATCATTGTCTAGAGCAATATTCCAACTGCTATTGTAAATTGTAGCTACTGCTTCAATTGTACACAAGTTAGGTCAAACCTAACATTTGCAACAAAGCAGCACGTGTGTACAAATAAAACCTGTGCCAGCACATGCTGACTTGACCCAGTACTCACTACAAACATAACTTCTACTATGAGAACCTTCCCCCAGCTATACCATGGAAGCTGTCATCCCATGCAACACCCAAGGGGTGATGGGGAGGTGTCTGCACTAATGGTTGTCATCAGCTGTTACTTCTCTGGGGATAATTTGGCCAGTGTGGATCCAGGTCCATACAAATAGTTTCTTGCTCCAAAGGCAGAGTCCTACCTTCTTGCTGCTCAGTAGTCAGAAATGCCAGCATCTTCAGAGGAACTCCCTGAACACTGGCCTGCTGGAACTTGTGCATTGCATAGCTTGCTTAATCAGATAATTTTTTGGCAGATTGTGTTGTTACACTACCTGTTTAATCTCTGGGCCCCACAGCTCAACCATTAGGTTTGTTTCTCTACAGTTCTTAGAGCCAGAGTTCAGACACTTGTCTCAGGGAGTTGAAGTGCCACAGGAAGACTGTGCAAGCTCCTTCACAAATCTTAGATTTGCCTTTAAGAATGGTATCTTGTTCAACTACCAAGAGAGAAGCACTGGTACATATTTTGTATTCCAACAGCTGGTGTGTTTTCAGCCTGTAGTGGAAGATATGTACTACCCAAGGGCCTCCATATGGGAAATGTGAAAGGATGAGTACCTTCACTGGGAAGTGATTAGTGATCCACATTAGTGATCTTTCTGATTAGTGAGCCACAAATCAGAAAGAATTGAAAATGATTGCTGCAAATCTCACCTGTGTGCGATTTACAGTGATAGTTTTAGAGCTGTTGACACTATCTCACTGTAGAAGTTTTCCACCATTTTTTAAGCTGATCTTAAGGAACGCAGGGATCCAGTTTGGCAATTTTTTTTTTCAACAAATATTTCATATACACTTGTAATAAAAGTTAGGAGATTTGGTGACATTAAACGAGTTTTTTGATAAATGGTAAACAGTGTCAAAGGAAGATATATCCTGGAGGCTTGTTCTTTGTACTCATGGTCCTACTACAGGTTCAGGATAGGTCTCAAGCTCTTCCATAAAAGCAGAGAGCCTTGTATCACTGGTTCCTGCTATACAGCTACTCTCTGTAGTTTTATTTGGATGGTCTTTATCCTTTTAGCTGTGTTTTTTCCTTGATGCCTCTTGAGCCACAGGCAGATTTTCTTTGCACCTCAAGAAGTAAATAAGTCTCTGGGAACATCCGTAGCATGTACGTTGTGTGCTGCTGCATCTCAGTGCAGGGTGTCTCTGTGAATCTCTGGTCCTTGTCCAACCCCTTGACCTGTTCATTCTTGTAAGTTCTCTTCCAAAAACCTTCCTTTTTCTTTTCCTCTTACCTCTTGTCAGCTGAGGTACCATACATCAATTGAAAATGTGAAGGCATCACAGCAGAGCATCTGGTCCAAGCCCTGACTGTGCTTAGAGAAGTCATGACTTTTTGACTGGCTTGCACAGGGGGGAAACATTCATGTCCCAAAAAAGAATCTATACTATCCTACTCAAAAATTTGCACACTTGTCTCTCTCAAAGCAAACATAAATTATATTTCACTGATACCTCTCTCACCTGGGATAGAGCTCTACTGTGGGTCTGATTTTCTGAGTTTGTGAAAATTTTCAGCCCGATTAGTGGCTGATTCTTCCGTGAGAGAAAGAATGCTCTCAAGGACAGCGACATGTAAACATGTCTTCTATCTTTCATAAACACTTCTAGGTTTTTCATAATAATTCTCTCACATATGTTGTTTCTATTATTTAACCAATGAAGAGAAGTGTTGTCTTTTCTAACCAATGATATGGTTCTTTAGGGCAGCATGTTATAAAAAGGGCTGTGTGAAATTAATAAAGTAGCCTTCTGAATTTTCTTCTACCTGGAGTCAAGCTCTTCATTTCGTGTCCAACTGCGACACTCTACCTCCTATTTCTTCCACTGCATTTTAGAAAAAAAAGATCTGGGCCAGTTGCACTGAAAATGAGAGTGCCCATCCATGAAACTGTGCATTGCAATGAGAGTTGCATTAAGAGTAATATAAATGTTGCCTTGTAATTGAATGATTTGGCTGATGTGGTGTCTTGGTTTCAAAGTTTATCAGAAGGAGATAAAAGACTGTAGCTAGTTGAGTTAGATATATTGAAATTTTTTTCCTAAAACAGCAATAAAAATGCAGGCAATTGAGGCTTTAATGAGAAACTTTTTAGCCAGACCGGTCTCGTAAGTGACAGAAGGAATTGCTTGTCTCTGGGTAAAACCTCTGTGCCCACATGCTTCTGGGCTGTGTGAGATTGCTGAAATAGGATTTAATTTCTTTCTTCAGGGTGGAGTTATGAATGTAGGTTACTCTTAAAGGTGCAAAATTTCCCTGTAAGATTTCTGGCTACATAATAGAGAATGTATTAAAAGAATTAATTTTGCTTTAAATGTGAAAGTATGTTATATCTGTAGTTTATTTGCGTATTTATAGTACTGCTGTCGCCTGAAATGCATTGACTGAATTACAGTGCTTTTACTGTTCTTCTCCAGCTTTTGAACTGCAATACTTAAAAATCACTCATAAATTACTACTTTACTGCTGGAACATACCTTACTGATTTGCTTTCTCTTTTTAGGTGTCTTGGCTTTTTAATCCCGCAAGAAGTGAAATAACAAGTCTAGATAGTGGAAATATAGATGACATTTTAAGTAAGTACTTCGAATAATTTTTTTCTTTGTATGTCTGCAGTTACTTATCTGTGTGACTATTGCAGTGATATTAAATGAATATTCATACCCTAGCTTTGAATATATGAATTGCAATCAGCTTAGAAATATTAAATGCCTGTGGTCAAAATTAGCTGTCTGAACTAATGTACTGCAATAAGAATTTGAACTGTCTTAAGAAAATAACTGGTATCTTGTTTGAAGAAGGGAATGCTTGATTACATAACCAAAACCAGTCTAGAGGGCATTTTAAAAGTTCCCCCCAAAAAATAGCAGCAAGTGAAACCCATGGTCATGGGCCTTAAGTATCTTGCTTGTTCAGCTCTGCCTTTCCTCAAGTTAAGCACTGTCCTGATTCTGGTGGCTCAAAGAATGGAAATCTTTAAATTAAACAGATACCTGTTTCTTGTCTGAAACCTTTTCCTCTGAGAACTATGCAACTTGCCTGTATCTGGTTGTCTTTGCAGGAAAAAGTTATTACATTTCAAATATATCCAGGGGAAAAAAGTCTTTATTAAGGTCTGGACTAGAATCTACCTTATGGGATTTCTTTGTGATGTGAGAGCTGTTTGTAAATACCTTTTCAACAGTGGAAAATATAAAATTATTTTATACAATGTAATTCACAAAAGGGCTAATATGCTAAGTGTAAGTGCTTTTAAAATTCATTCCATTACTTTCAAGAAATACTTTATGCATTGGAGGTAACCCTAAGCCTTTCAGTGCTCGTTATTTACCTATTCACTACTTGCATCCCTCGCTGATAATGAAAATCTTAACGCCATAATTGGAATCAAACTGTGGTGTTCTCCAGCCTACTCAAGAGTTGTCTTTACCAGCATGTTGTCTTTTCCAGGCTTTCAGCATCCTTATCTTTACATGTAACTGCTCTGTAACTTTGTCATTTTCTGCTTTGTCAGCATTTCTGCTTTAGAAAGCTGTGGCTGATATTCTGTAGTTTGACTATGTATTTCATTTTTTTCAGTGTCTAGGCCACTGCTACTACTAAAAATCAGTTTAAAGCATGGTTGGTTATTATATTCTGTGAAGATCATACTTTATTTTTGGGCAGGAGATTTATTCTTTTTTTTTAATATGTGAAAAGAAGTGCATAAGAACATTACTTCATTATCTCATTATATGTATCCCTATAGTACTGCATTTTTTTAGTGTTCCTTACAATTTTTCTATTTTTGGGAACTGAAAATTTCTTTGCCACCTTTTGCCATAGTATCCAGGTTAAATAAGACAAGGACAAACCAGAGCAAGTTGCACAGACAGGCTGCGTGTTCATCAGTCTTCTACCCTAAAGAGTAGGATTGAGATTTCAGCTTTTAACTGGTTTTTAAACACTTATGAGTAATAAAGCTAGTGTTTAAGAGCTACTGGAGTTCAATTTCTGGATATAAGTGCCTTAATTTAAAATCCAGAAATAAATTTTAATGCATGTGTCACTTAATTACTTCTTGTGTGTCTTAATGCCTTAAGTATTTACATTTTTTTATGTCTTATATATCAATGAAGTCACTAGAACACTTGATTGAAGGTCTCTTTCTTCTTTCCCATTTGTTATAGATTATATTTCAGATAAGATTTACCCCAGCAGTTTTCTAGCAATCAGACTAAGCTCTGTGCTGAATTATCTAGAAATGCTTGCTTTTGTAGTTTTTTTGTGAATACTTTTATAATCTCAGATAATAGAACTGAGAAGTTTGCCTCACCATGTGACATTGGGCTTTTTCTTTTTCTTTCTTCTCAGACAATGCAGATGTTGCTTTAGTTAATTTTTATGCTGATTGGTAAGTTATTCAAGTTGGGGTTTTTTATGTTTAAGCTTCTGTCTTTTGAAAACTGTCATGTTTGGCTATGGTTTTCTAATTGAAAATACAGTAGTCTGTTGCTTTCCAACCAGTTCTTTCCTAGATTTATGTCCCAATTTATGTCCTTCTGTCTATGCTTGCTTGGTTCACATTATAATAGGCTATAGTTTTAAAACATTACAGCCTTAATTATGATCATTCCTTTTAGGCATACAGCAATAACCCCTCAACATAGCACACTGCCAGTCTGTGATGTAACCTGACGTTTGAGTGAGAACAGATCAGTTTTGGTCATAGAAGTTCTCTGTTTTAAGGGTGGAGGAAAATGAGGGACAAGAAGCCATTGTAGCATGTACATGGTAACATATACATGGTACATAAATGTGTAGCATACAGCTGGGCTGCCCAGAGTCAGGTTTTTTCAGAAGGTAGACTTCAGCTCTCTTGGCATTTTGAGAGCAAGGCTTGCTCTTCACTTACATGTTTGCTGTTGCAGACATAACTGCATCCCCAGGCTGTCACTGTTAAGTTTAAGGTGGGTTTCAGTGCAGGCTGGTTTATTGCATGTCTACTCCTTGAAGTCTCATTCTCACAATTTCTACTGTGCCATTATGCATCTCCAATTCAAAAATCTGCCATATGTTTGGAAGGACAGAATATAGAATAATTTTATTGACATATTAGTAATGGGCTTGTGCACTACTGTTACCCTAAACTCCCTAAAGCCACTGAAGCATCTTTACAATCCTACTGCCTTTTCTGTGGGCTAAAAGAGAGAATTTTCTTCAAAATCTGACATTACTTGGAAGAAAGGACCCTTAGGGTTCTCTTTGTTCTTGCTGCTGTAAAAGCAGTCTGCTCAAATTCTGCAAAACCTGAGCAATAATATAATACATAATACTTAAAACTTGTATTGGTGACCCATAGAAAATTCCCTGTGTTATTTCTTGAAGGTGTTGGTGAATATTTCAGTCTCAACACTCTACAGAACTTCTTTCACTATGTTTTAAAAATCACTTTCATGGGGTAATTCAGATAGAAAAAATTGTACAACATACTTTCTAAATAGAATGTATTTCCTAAAGGCTTTTAATTGATTAATGATGTTTCCTAGGGAGATAAAACAGGGGGGCATATCTTGAGCTATGTGTTCTTTCAGAATTACTTTTTTTTCTGCACCTGATTTATTCAAATTGCTTTTGAACTGATTTTTATTCAGTCAGTTACTGGGATGATTACAGGTAGAGGTGATTTTTTCCAATGGCTTTTCTTTCTCTTCTTTTTTTTTCTTTTTCCTTCAAAGATTAAAGTGTTCCAGTAGTCATCAAGTGAAATATTTCAAAGGGATATTTTGAAGTTATGATTTTGTGTTCTGTTTACAGGTGCCGCTTCAGCCAAATGCTGCATCCTATTTTTGAGGAAGCATCTAATGTAATCAAAGAAGAATATCCAGATAAGAATCAAGTGGTGTTTGCTAGAGTAGACTGTGATCAGCATTGTAAGTAAATCCTGATTTAGGTTTTTCTGTGCTGTCCTGCTACCAAGTTAGTAATTGTATTGAAAAATATGCTAAATAGCCGTGCAAAGTGTAGCTGTAGCTGGCCCATCATTTAGCCCAGGGTTGCTTTTGTTGCTTCAGCAAACCTCTTCTTCCAAATTTGTCAGGGGAATTTCCAATGTTTCTTTCTCATTGCATCTGTCAACGTCCTTCTTATTTATCAGTTCAGCCTATCTCATTTAATGAGGAAAAAAGGGATGTGATTATAAATTGAATTGGCTCATTGAGGTGTCAGAGAAGCACTAGTGCAACAAATGATGCAGGTCTTCACAACCAAGAAGAGGAAGGAGTAACCTACCACTGTTAGCATGAAGAATATGTTCTGATCAGATCTTCCTTCCACCTTGGAGTCATGGTGGGGGCTGTAAGTTTCCTTTTACACAGCCAGGCAGGGATCAGAACTTTGCTCTGCTGTAGTTACACATGCCAACAAACATTTGCCTATTTGGGTTGGGTTTTCACCATGCCCAGACATACATGAAAATGATATGCAAAATCTTATTTTATGCTGGTACTAATCCCTAAAGTTCCTTTTAAATCCCTTAATAAGTAAAATAGGAGGAACATCTGCTGCACATTGAAAAGCAAATGGATAGTACCAGGATTTTCATTACACTGTTGGATCAGCTGTGCTGTTTTATGCTTCTTGGAGAGCAGCACTTCCAGGAATAATTTCTTTACAGTGGCTTGTGATTCCTGAAGTGTATTAGGAGCAAAAATTCAGTTTAATCAATACTTACTATACTGGGTTTTACAAAACTGTTAATTTGTAAGAACAAGCATCACTAGAAATAATTTTTCACATCAAGATAAGGACAACAAAACTTCCTACGATGTTCTCACTAAAGATGATAGTAAAATCAGCTTGTGTTGTTGCGTTTTATTGTTAAGGTTTAAACTAACTGCTGAAGTCTGTCCTTTGGTTGCTGTAGCTTCAGTTGCTTGAATAACTCAGAGAGACTGGGTTGCTGGATGCCCAGTGTTTAGCTATGAGATGTTCTTGTGTTAGCAGTTATAGCTAAGAAAACATTTTTTTGCCCTCCACCAAGTGTTTGAAACACTTTAAAAGTTTGTTGCTTAGTCCTCTCATATGCTCTTTGAATTAAGGAAATTGGCGCTTGTTACAGAGAGCTAAGAGGAGGAGATGCTACAGAAGGGATTGTCATCCTCCTCCTGGGAGTACTTGTTGTAGGCTAAGTAGTAGGAGGCAGCCAGGAGTTTTAGTTTTTCTTTTTATTTCTGGAATACCATTAGTTCTCTGTATTTACTATATTTGTCCTTAATTTAAGTAGATGAGCATGACTGCTGTTGCAGAAGATGTAAAATGTGAGAATTAAAAATGAAATCCTTTAATGACAGGCAATTTACATTGCCTTTTTGAATTGAAATAAGGAAGTTATGTCATTCCTAGTTTCTAGTATTTATTTGTTGGGTTTTAAACAATGGTACATTTCATGGCACGCAGTCATTGGGCATGGCCTAAAGTTTTAGCTATTTTAATGTGTGCAATAGCAGCTTTTTAGTAAGAAAGTGAGCTTTACTGTATTATCATGGTTGGGCCTGCTGTAGTTTTGCTGAATGCTGGTGTCAAGATTGTTAGTGGTCTGGAATTTTTTATGCAAGCTTTATATTTTTTGTATGTGTTTACATATTTTAGCAACACTAGAGGTTTAATGTCAATATTTTGGTGGTTTGTTATGCCTGTAGATTTCATACCACTAGTAATTTGCTGTTAGAATGGTGTTCTAGAGATTGTGGATTATTTGCATTACAAATTATCTGGTTCTTTTTGAGGCCAAGACACTATAGGGAATCCAAATAGCTGATTTCTGGCCACTCAAAAACAGCTTTCAGAATGGTCACTCAGGCATGGATACTTTCTATTTAATGCACTATTATTGAAGCACACTGCAGGGCCCAAGAGCTCGCACCAGCTTCTGAGAGTAAAGCAAATTAAAGAGAATTATTGATGTACTGCCAAATCTTTGATGCCTAATGACAAAACCATCATTCTGTCTGCTCTTATAGCCAATAAAAAGATGTTTTTCAGGAAATTGGTAGTCCCTTATGTGATAAAATACAAAATATACAAATTAACACTATATTAAGCCTCTGTGTTATATTTTACACTAGTTTATAATATTGTGGAAGATAATTATACCTGAAATGTGTAGGCAAAGTCACCAGGCTGTGTTTAAGCTGGTGTGTAATATACATTAAAGGTAAATCTGAAGCTGGGAGTTGAAGCAGGTTTTCTTTGTTTTTCCAAGACCACATCCTTTTGTAGCTTAAAAATATCTGAGTTCTGCTACATGGAGTCTTGTTAAAATCTTTGATGGTTTTGGTATGTTCAGGTCAGTAATTCACCTGTTTTAAATATTAGACACCTCTCATCTAAGTATAATGCATAATAAATGTGATCTTCCATAAAAAATTACAGAATATCTTACTATATACACATTATTAGGAAGGTTTTGTTTTGTGGTTTGGGGTTTTTTGTTTGTTTGGGAGTTTTGGGTGAGTTTTTTCCTTGCTTGTGTTTCAGGTTTTTTTAATCATTTGTGTTAAACAGCAGTGTTGGAAACTCACTTGGTACCATAGATTTCCTATGTTTCTGTTCTCTGTGAGTGAATATTACAATCTAGAACTCATGTTTCTCTGGAGGAGAGACAGTTTCTCTAAATTTGACATTAGGGAGCTGTGGTACAGAATTCTTGTAATTTGAAGTGTATATATTGGGTGTTTGATTCTACTGCACCATTACTTCCTTTGGTTTCTGAGTTAAATTAAAAATAGTAGCTAGTTTGAATAGATCTTTGTGCCTCCAAGCATAGGTCAGTTTCTCACTGAGGGTATGTAAGGAGATGCTTTGCTGGACAGACTGTTTAGGGAACTGTTGTTCTTCCATTCAAAACGTGTATGGGAGTGGTATTTCACCTCTGATTTGTGAGCTGCTGCTCCCTCTGTGTCTGGCTGTTCCTGCAATGTGTGCTCATGTTGCTAATGTTAGTCTGCAGAGATGAGGTTGTGTTGCTACTGTGCCTTTGGTAAGCAAAAGAACTCAATGATAACAAATTTGGAAGTTCATAAAGGAACTCTAAATGAAACTCTAAACAAGCAGGAGGGTTTCATTGCAATCTTATCATTTTGCTTAGGAAAAAAAAATCAATCTGAGAGAGTTATCTTCGGATAAAATAAAAAGTGTAAGTGGTTTGGAGAGGTTGTTGATGGCACTCCTCAGGAGAGCCATTTTATTAGTCTGTCAGAGAAGGTTATGGGATGCTTACTGATGAGGCCCTGCTTAGAGCAGGCATGGCTGTTGTGAATACTCCTTTGCAGCAGAAGGTGGTTTAAATTTTCCGTTACCTGAGTTTGATACAGAATATTGATTGCTTTCCTTCTACTGTTTTGGTCCATCATACTGGTCACCAGTATCACAATCATTGGAGTAGAATGCCTTGTTTAGATGGTTTTCCAAGTTCCTTTCTAATTCTGCTTCTTCTGAGTATTCCACCAGGGCTTATGATTTCTTGCAAGTGTCACTGCAAGAGCAGTAGTTTAACTGGGGAGAATTTATGGTGTATTATGAAAGTAAAAAGTACCTATCAAAGACAGACTTCATTTGTCATCTGTAGTGTGCCCTGGTGGGTAGCCTGAGGGACTTCAAAAGATGTTGACTGATCTCAAGTGAGCAAGCAGAATACTCGTTTGGTCATTCCAGCTTCAAATATACAGCTGAAAGAATTTGTTATTTTTGAGATGGAAGATATTGCAGAAGGGTAAGGAAGACTTAAGATGATTTTACACAATAAAGATTGGTGTTAGATCCAGAAAATTCAAACTCTCTCCATATGTAGCTGTGCAACTCCTACAACCATCATGCAACACCAAAGTTAGGAAATGCAGTAACTTGGGTTTGTGCTAGCTCTTCCTCAGACAACATGAAGACACCATCCCCTCTCCTCTAGCAAAAGGGACACTGAGTATTTTCAGAAGTTATTTTTACAGGACTTGAGTTTTGAAACTTTGATTTTCTTTCAGATAACTTATCAGGCTGTTATAGTCCTCTGTTCAGCATGTGAACTCTTCAGGTGGTGCCTTATATGATGAGGTAGGCATTTAGGATAATTATCAGTATTGTTTGAATCCTACTGGACACGTTTTTTGAGAACCAGTCCTGTAAACTTAAATCTAAGCATCTGTTAAGTCCTAGTGTGAATTATGGCCCTGAAAAATTAGAACAGTGTACTGAGTTAATGGTGACCCTTGTAGTTATTTGTTGGTCCTTCACTGGGAAGGACCTTCTTAGCTACACTGTGGGTGGGAGTCTTCTTCGGTATAGTGGGTCTTGGTGCAGTTTTCAACACATTATTCATTATACATTTAATTTCAACTTGATGGCAATGGAACTGAGATTCTTGGTGGTGTGGTCTGATATCTAGCTGGCTGAACTTTGGATAGTGTGTTGTGGTGTTAACCCAGAATGGTGGAGTTCGAAGCATTCTGGAAAACAAGTCACTGGCTGTGTGCTTGCTTGAAGCTGTAGCTTGGGTGATGTGTGTACACACCATGAGAAAAGCCTGACACACCCCAAAAAACAGGCTTTGGCATTCCTTTCAATAGAGGAACACACTATGCTCCGACAATGGAGAAATGGCTGACAGTACAAGAGATATGATAAAGATATGGATCACAAATGATAACTCACAAAGCCTGCTTTCTTAGAGGATCTTGCTCAGAAGGTGACATGGGAGACTATCTTAGAAATCATGAGTGTAAGTGTCAGGTTTCACATAAAATTTTGTTTCAAAGCAAGAGCTGCCATCTCTTCCCCATTCTAAGACAGAGCTTTTCTCAGGAGAAGTATCAATCAATACAGTGCATCTCTGAAGAGAACTGGGCAACTGTAAGATGTTCCTGTTGGAGTTGGCAGAATGAATAGTGGAAGAAGGTCTGGGCAGTTTGGAAATGGTTGCATGTCAACAGGTAAACGTACAAAATGGGGAGGAGAGAATCATCTGAATTCAACAGTCTTTGCTGTGCTCAAAGTTTCTGATTCTTAGAAGAAAAGAAGATGATCAAGTATGTCGGTAGCTTCCTATCATAACTAATGTGAAACTATTCTGGTAGCGCAAACAATAGATTTGTGATTTAATGATTAATTCAGCAAAATTCAAATACAAGGTTTATTCCTTTTACATACTTTCATACCTGAACAAAATAAAAAGTCATAAAGTTGTAGTTAGGAGGTGGGTTTTTTTAGGTAGGTTGCCCATGTCTGTTTCAAATACCTCATTTCATCAGAAAATGGGAAGTGGGAATGTCAGGAAATATTTTTTAAATTTAATTTAGGATTTACTATAACTAATGCAATCTGTGAATGAGCTCAAACAATATTCCATGTATTTGCATTGTGTATTTCCAATTTTAAAAGGAATATAATTTTGTAGTTGCACTGCTTATGCTAACTCTACCTGTATCAAATGCCAGGGTTTAATGAAGCATTTAAGGTTTACTCTATTTGACTTTTGAATTAATTTAAACAATTTTTCATGTACTTGCATTTTATTTTTTGTAAAAAGATGGTTTTCAAATACTTACTTGTGTAGGAGTGTCATTTCTCTGTGTTAGTTCAAATACCAGCATTCATGGAATCTCAATGTAATTTGTAAAGATCATGCAAGTACTGACTTTTGAAATAATGTTTGAATTCAGCTTAGACAGTGGGCATTTATTACCATTAATTTTTTTACACAACACTTCTTGATGAAGATCCACATCCTTAGGTGCTGCAATCTCCATCTTGGAGAACCTGCATGACCCCCTGAATGCTCATTCTTCAACCCTCACATCCTCCTATAACTGTGGAAATAATGTGAGGGAAAAGTCCGTGTGGTGAGACAAAAAAGTGTGGGGTTTGGTGTTCTCTTGCTGTGCAGTTCTGCAACAGGAGGAGTTGTTAATCTCAATGTGTTTCTGTGAAACCTTGATATTTTGTGCTCCTTGTCCCTAATTAGACTCTGGTCAAGTTTGGATCAACTCATGTCCTGTCAGACCAAAGGTCTCTCTCTCAGCAGGGGAGAAGGGCAGCAAATGCCTGGCTTGCAGATGTTGTCTTCTACCAAGCAAATATAAAGTGATTCCTCCCCTGCTGTACTTGCCACTTCTTGCAGGCAGCTCTTAGGTACTTTAACTAAAATGTGGTAGAGTTTAAGGGAAGAAAACATTATTAATCTAATGTTCATTAATGTTGAATATATTGGCATCCTCCCTGGAGAAATTTGTATTAATTTGAAATAAAAGTACTCTTCAGTGAGGACATAAAATGTTTTACCTTAATTTTAACTGTAATTAGTGCATTAAGAAATGCACTTCTGGGATATTTAGGAAACAAGTCAAGGCCTCTTAGTCAAAATTGATAGGCTGAATTCTGTGCTATTTTATAGTGATGTAAAGCTTTTTTAAGAACTGGGCTAAGCTGGTGAAGCTTTGATGTTTACTTGGGAGATGTTAGAGAACATTTCTGTGGAGTACACTGGTGTGGGCTAATCCAGGTCACCTGAAGGGTGGCCTGTGACTCGTAAGGAGTCCATGAAGAGTTAAGGACATGTGTACAGGCCACACTTGCAATGCCTTCCTCTCTCTGTCGGCTGAACGAAACTTCTCTCTCTCTAAAGGATAAATCAGTCTGCTGAATTCACCACCTCTGTCTTTCCTTGAGAGAGAAAAGAAGGGCAAGTGTGGTTGACTGGAATGAGTCTCGGCAAATGGTTAAGTAGCTTGGGGAAGGTGGGCATATTTGGGGGGCATTTAGTTGAGTTTAGGTCCAGAGGAATAGATAAACTGCATCCCACTTTGTAAAAGAAGATAAACAGTTTTCACAGGGTCTGTGAGATTATTTTTTCTTCTAGATTCACTTCCAGGAGTGAACTGGAGGGAATAATTAAGCAAAGCAAAAGCCAAAGAAAAGTGATGTGGAAAATTATCTGACACTACATACTTAGTCTCTATTGTTTGTTTTTAGTCTTGCTTTCCTAAGAACCCAAAGTATATCTGGTTAGCTCATTTCTTCAGTTCCTCATAAAATTGTGAAATTCTTTGCTGGACTGAAAGGGGGAAGACCATTCAAAGTCATTAAAAACTTTGATTAAAGCAGTTGAATATTGAGATGCTGAATATTGGTGATGCACAAACCCAATTTCTGCACATTAGCAAAGGTTGCTGTAAAAAATCAAGGCAGCTGGATCGTGCTCAGTGTGCCATGAATCGCTTGCTGGTTATGTGTAAGCTTCCCCATCAATGTGTGGCTGGGGACTAGCTGCAATTCCTATTGCAATTTGCTGTGTCCCAGTGATTAGCAGAGTGGAAAAGAGACAAAGGGGCATGTTAAGAACTCTGGTGTGGTGCAGTGAAGAACCACATTAGTGTCTTAGTAGTGGTTGAAGCTAAGGGACACAGGATGCACATGTATGGGAAACTGGACTGTATTGCTTCTGCTTAGCTTTCTTCTTTGCTGTTCTTCTAATTTTCCTGTCAAGCCTGTTTCTGTTTTATTCTTTTACATTTGTAAATCTTGTGAATAAATGAATAACTGACCTGTTACATAAAGATGAAAAGAGTGCTCTTGTCCTAGATTAATGCCAATACATGTTGTGTGAAGCTCTGTGTGGTCCAAGTCTAGAAGAAGACTGGACTGCATGTACAGATGTGAATGAAGACCTCTCTTGAAGGGCATGATGATACTGGCTGACCAGAGATGTATTTGCCTTAATTTAGAAACATGGAATTTTGTGTTTGTTCAAAACCTGAATATCTCAGAACTGTAACAGCAATCTCATGGCCTTCACAGCCTTCAAAAAATACTTTGCACAGGGTACATTCTCAAATATTTTAGATATGGCAGTTACATTTCCAGCATTGCAACTGAGATGAAAATCATAAGTGTGGAGAAAAACAGGAGATGATTTATTTTATTAACATTTTTCAAGTGGGTTTATTAACCGAGATTGGCAAGCCTTGAAGATACTTATGTTCATGCTGTGATCTTAAATTTGCCTTCCTAGTTGTTTTTGGAAGTGTACTAAATGAGTATACATGACTAAGTTGAGTCTTTGCTTAGTGCAGATTTTGGTAATTTTTTTTCTTTATTAAGATCAGTACACGGGAGAAATATAGGTGTGAAGGGTTTTGGTGGTTTTGTTTGAGGGGGTGGTGTTTTTGTTGGGGGTTTTTGTGTGTTTGTCTTTTGGGTTTTTTTGGTTTTGTCGTCTTGTTGCTTAAAGATGTAGAACTGCTGGTTCAGAGATTCTACATACAGGCATATACATGCATAAGAAACCATGTTCACTGTATTTCTGTATTTGTAGGGCTTTGCTTTCATTTTCTTAATTTCTTTTTAGCTGATATAGCTCAGAGGTACAGGATAAGCAAATACCCAACTCTGAAACTCTTCCGGAATGGCATGATGATGAAGAGGGAATACAGGGGCCAGAGATCTGTGACAGCAATAGCAGATTACATCAGGCAGCAGAAAAGTAACCCTATTCGGGAAGTCCAGGATTTGGAAGAAATTAGTTCTCTTGATGTAAGTGTTTCAATTTTATTCCTTCTTGGGATTTTTTTTTTTTTTTAATGTTGAACTCTGGAATGTTCAGTACCTTGTGATTTTCTTTAAACTGAATGGAAAACTGGACCATTTGTAGTATTACAAATTAGTCCAGTGTAGTCACTTTGAGCTGCATTCACTCCACTACTAAGTTATTTATCTTGCTTTTAAAAATTTGAAAAGAATTATAGGTTGTATTTGACAAGATATTTTTAATATTTCTCACAAAAAAAAAATACTCCCAAGGATTCTTGTGAATATTGAAAAGGGGAAAAAAATCTGCATTTACTGACTGTTGAATGAATGGCATCTCTGTATTTAATATCTGTAGGGAGTAATGACATTTTTTGATAATTTGATGGAAGTTATAATTCAACCCTTGTTTTTACAGCGCAGCAGAAGAAATATTATTGGGTACTTTGAGCAAAAGGACTCTGATAATTACAGAACCTTTGAAAGAGTAGCGAATATTTTGCATGATGATTGTGTGTTCCTCTCTGCCTTTGGGTAAGTTTGGAAATTTATTGATTTTGTGACTTCATTATTGAAATTCTGTTAATGAGGTCTATATCATTTAATTCAATAGACTTCTTTATTATTTTCAGTGTGGCATAACTGAAGAGACTAAACCTTAAGAGATAAATTCGCTGAGGGGATAGAAGGAAAAAATTCTTCCTAGTCTTAATGTTTGCTGTGAAATTCAACTTTTATTTTTTGCTTCCTTTTTATTTTTTTAACATTCATTGTCAGTGTAGTTTAAAAGTACCTGAGGAGGTTTGGGTGGAGGAATGCTAGACATTTGTGTCCCAAAAACTTGCATTATTAGAGGAAGAGGGTTTTTCTCATTCTTTCCTTTTTTTTATTTATTTTTTTTTCTTTTCTCTGTAAGGAATATAGTTGCTTACTCATTTCCTCTTGGTGTTAGGAGAGCAGACCTTGTTTCCAAAACACCTAATTTCTGTGCCTGGGTCTTTTTCATGCGAGTTTTATGTCACTGCACAGTGTAATAGCTCAGAAAGAAAATTGCACTGGTGAGCTACACAGTATAAGTCTAGAAGAAAAGTCTACAGGAATTCAGATTTCTCCTTGTACAGATTTACAGTGATACTTCTAAATATTCAATGGAAGAAGAATAAATTGGGAGTGATTCACTTTTTAAGTAGCTTAGTAAAATAAAAATCTAGATTCATTCTGCAGTGTTTAATGTGCAAGCACTGCCCAGTTTGAAGTGATTGGACATTAATGTGATTGAAGTGGTTTCCAGTCTACCCACAGTTGCAAACTCAGGAATTTACATGGGTTATGATAGATTTTATGCTGCACAGGGTTGCTTCAGGAGGTTTTTAATTGAATGTAGTGGAGAATAGCAGAGAAACTGAGAGGATGTATCAAGGTAGAAAATGTTTCAACTGTTTGAACTAAACCTGTTGTCAGTCACTGATGCCTCTTCCAATATGTCCCTAAAAATAGTCTGGGGGTGGGGGAGGGTGTTTGCAAAGTGCAGCAGTGCAGGTGGCTTTCCCTTCCTTCAGTCCCCTGTTGGGTGTGCTGTGACTGTGTAAGCAGCCCTGGCCATGACTTGTTAATCTGTGCTGTCCGTCTGTCAGTCTTATCCCCAGTCAGTGCCATTACCTCAAGTGCTTTCTGATGGGTGCATCCATCCTTGTTCTCAGCACAGCCAGTCTGAGTTGCTGTTAGAATTCTTGCCCCTCATTCAACTTCTCAGCCTTTTCAGACAAAACTTAAAAAAATTATTAGTAAGGTAGCACTACTTTCCACATTCACTCTCCTGCTTTTTGAGTCTGTTCATCTTTGGTTTGCTATTTGCCAATTGCATATAATGAGAAGTAGTTTCCCACCACCCAGCGTTAGCACTTGGTCGTTGGGCATTGTTGTTGAAGTAGGAACTATTGGGGGTTTATTTTTATTTTTTGTTCAGATATAAGCAATAAGCAGATGTAGTGGAATAGTTCAGAGTTTGATTATTCATAACCTGCCTGTGTAAATACAGACTGCACAGCAGGTTTATCTCCAGACACCCATTCCCTTTCTAGCCTGGAGCTGTTAGTGTTTTAAAGCCTTCCCAATAGCAACCTTGGGAGCTAAATGTTTTCATCTCTCAGTAGCTGAGGCTCTTCAGCTTCCTAAAAATTGTACATGAAAAAAGTTCCAAGAGAGATGCAAGTGACAGATCAGTGGTTTTTTTTATTCAGATTGTATATAGCAAAATTCTTCATGGGGAGCTGGCATTGATCAGTTGAACTCTTCTGACTGAGCATCCTAACAGCCTCTGGAAAGGACTTTTGGTTTTGCTATGGACAGAGTTCAATATCTACATGATTTGGGGAGGTTGCATGAGTGGTCATGTTCAAATTTTTCTTAAGCTAAAATAAAAGAGTCAGTTTAACAGGAGAAACATAATTGCTTGACTAACTTCTGTCAAGGCAGAACTGTCCCATTATGCCAAAATTTTTCTGGCTTTAGGTAGTTGTAATAGCTTATTTAAAAACTCTGTTAATAGTACTTAGTTACAGATGATTTTGATGATTAAAACTATTCTTAAATTAACTGGTCCTTAAAGTTCTGTTAAGATCTGAAGTGACCACAGAACATGATTATTGAAAGAAGACTTATAAGCAGGAGGAGAAAGATGAAGAATCTGATGAAGAGATTGTTAGAGGTAGATTTTAGAGTAGGGAGGAATGAATCTGTAATGTTTGTGAGCATGGAAGAGAATGTTGAACAGGAAAAAAAAAGCCAAAAATACTTCTATCTTAAAAGGCTATGGTGAACTGTAAATAATTCACGGAAGAAAGTGATAAATCAGTTTTAATTAGCAAATAAATATGGCAGGGGAGGGTGGGGAGGTTGTGTGCTTTACAGAGATTCATCTTGTACATTACTGCTTCAAAAAAAGACAAAACACCAACTGAAGTGTTTCCATTTTAGTAGTTATTTTTAAAAGGTGTATCTTCAGGCATTTGGGATTTTCACATCATGTCCCCACTTTATTTGAGTTATCTAAAAAAAAAAAAAAAAAAAAATCAGTCATAGCTGCAGCTACTGGAGTGGAAGAACACAGAAGAGGACATTTTGGGTTCTACCACAGGGTTACCCTAGAGCATATATTTCATTATAGATTATCATCAGTTTAGCAAGCAGTGATTGGGCAGGTGGCTTCTATGGCTTCACTTTCTTATTCCATGAAGGCTTATTTGGCATGCAAGTGGTTTACCTCAGTGATTGTTGTCACTAGGAAGCCTCATTTCACATTATGGGGAGAGTCATGTTGGGAATACAAAAATGCATTTTAAAATACACATCTCTAAACCAATGCAAATAATGGTGGTGTAACATAACTCTGCAAGGCACCTTTTATATGTGATAAGAAAAGGATAATTGAATCAAAAGAAATCAATAAAACATAGATACTTTGAGTTAAGCCTTATGATGTCTGCATTTTTCTTGGCACTCTTAATTGTTCAGACCTCTGGAAGATGTAGCTTATCTTGCAGTGAGGTAAATTGAGATAATTTGACTTCTCTTTCTTTTCTGTCACCTCCATTGGATGCTTGAATAAGAGATGATAATTTTGGGGTACAAACTAGCAGCTTTCAGACCCTTTGCTGTGGTTTGGGGTAAAATCTTCTACAGGCAAGAGAGGAATTTCTCATGGTGAGATAGTAAGCTGAATACCAAAGAGGAACTGTATGTCTTAGAGGTACACACCTGCTATAACATCAGTGGCCAGAAACTGCATGCTGTGTCTTCTCTCTGGATGTGTTCCAAGGGTAAAATGGACACTGGGGGCTCACTTGCCATCCATTTTCTCACTGCTTGTGCCTATAGAACCCCTCAAAGCCCTTCTCTGTCAGAGTAGAGGAGATGTAAATTCTTAGTGTAAACAGTGGAACAGGAGGAGTAAAACAAGAATCCGCTTTCTCCTTGCTCCTTCAAGATTTTTTTTTTTTTTTTTTAAATTCTCTGATGGTCTTTACCCAAAATTGTCCTGGCATTTACCATTTATCACTTTGATGCCTTTAGTCCAGACTTCTGATCTCAGGGATGCATCTTGCTGACTCCCTTAATGCCCTCTTATCCAGGCAGGCCAAGTTTCTATGGAATCACTTCAGAGTTTACTTTAAAAATGAAGGATTTTAATTCTCAAATTATGAAGGGGAAAAAAAAAAAAAAAGAAGTAAGGAAAGGAAAGCAAGTTAAAATATGAATTTTGGTATCTCAGTTATTTTATTTGTCTGTACCAAGACATGCTTACTGGTTTTTTTGTTGTAGGGCTATTTCAAAAGCAGAGAGATTTAGCGGAGACAATGTAATCTACAAGCCACCAGGGGTAAGTGTAACTATGTGTTTTATTTTGATTGTTGTGATTATATGTGAATACAAACAAATGGAGACTGTATTCAGATCATTCAGTATGTTATTGCATCTCAGATCTTAGTTTTATTTCATCACTAGATAGTGTGAGGAACAGGATCATAGAAATGAGTGTTTTTAAATTAGTGAAAAATATTAGTTTCACATGTTAACGGTTAATGCACAGAAACTAAACCTATCATTTGAAATATCCATGTCAAAAAAATTAATTTTTTTTTTCTGAGAAACACAGTCAACACATCATGTGCATAGATACTGTGTGTTCCATAGAACTCTTTAAAATCTGTGAAGCTGGTACACTTCATGTATTTCTAAGCAAATGACAATTACTGTGTATTTTTCTGACTATTACTTCACTGTCTTCTATGCCTTAGTCCACAAGGCTTAAGAGCTCTTCTGTTTATTAAAAAAAAAAAATTAACTGTGGATTGTCAAACTCTGATAAACATAGTGTTACTGGAAGAAAAATTCAATACAGAAGAAAATCTGCAAGAATTGCTTTATAGCAATATATATTATCTAAAAATCTGCTCCTTTCTCAATTTACTGTATGAAAAGAACTGCTTACAAAAGAGGAAGTAGATGCAAATAGACCTGAGGGGGAAGGGAGTTTCAAAGCATTTTTATTTTTTTTCTAGCAACAGAATTTATTAAGATACCTAGTTTATATGACATTTCTGAATTAAGGTGTGTTTGATCATGGTCACAGCTTGCAAAGTCATGCTTCACTTCATGTTAACCAAAATTGTAATTAAACTAAAGGATGCTAGCACTGAATTACAAGTTAAAACTACTAGCAAATAAAGGAAAATTATTATTTATTCATAACTCTTTGGCAAAGCAAATGAAAAATATCAGTTCCAAGTCCTGTAGGACATTAGGAGGGTTTTGATGAGTCTTTGTTACTATCAGCATGAAGCAATTCAGTACCTGCATTTAGTTTAGGTCTGGAGATATTATTTTTCAGCCTAGCAGAAATCTAAATAGCCCTTACTTGAAGCATCCCTAATTTAGGAACAAAGTATCTCCCATTATTTATAAATCGTCTCATAAAGTGGAGTTGACTGCATAAATTATCATATGTAATATTTATTTTTCTTTTGTATTTTAATCACACAGTTAATAGAAATCTTGCATGCACAAGGTTGAATATTGGTATAAGATTTGTTTTCAATATTTATATGAATATTGTTATTTTTTTGTTGAGTAGGTATACTTTGTAGGTAGCAATGTAATTTTTACTCATCCTACTGCATTTTTCTTTTCAACAGGAAAATGCTCCAGATATGGTGTATTTAGGCTCACTAACCAATTTTGATTTGATTTATGCATGGACACAAGATAAATGTGTACCACTAGTTCGAGAAATCACTTTTGAAAATGGGGAGGTAAGACTTTTTTTACTACTATACATTCAGAGTTTCTTAAAACCAAAATGTCACTTTCAAAGTCCCTAATCCACGTCAAAGAACTTTGTGTGTTTTGTTTTAGGCAGAAAACGGCTGTCAGATTATATTTTCATTCTTTAGGAGCTTTTTGGTTACTCTTGAAATTCACTGGAAGCAGATCTGTAGTAGTTTCACACACTACCAAAGTAAGAAGTTACAATTACAGAACTATTAATGTTGGGAAAGACCTCTAAGATCACTGGGTCCAGCAGTTAACCCAGCACCACTGTGCTCAACACTAAACCTTGTCCCCAGGTACCACATCCACACGTTTTTTTGAGCACTTCCAGGGATGGTGCTTCTACCACTTCCCTGAGCAGCCTGCTCCAGTGCTTCACAACCCTTTCAGTGAAGAAATCTTTCCCAATATCCAATCCAATCCAAACCTGTCCTGGCACAACTTGAGGCCATTTCCTCTTCTCCTGTCACTTGGTCCCTGGGAGAAGAGGCCGACCCCACCTGGCTACGCCCTGCTTTCAGGCAGCTGTAGTGCACAAAAAGGTCCCTCCTGAGCTTCCTTTTCTCCAGGTTAAACACCCCCAGCTCCCTCCCATTGATGTTAATGTGAGTGGTAGAAAAATATTACTGTATTAACCACTTCCAAAGCATTATGTAATAAATAAGCACATTAAATGGTGGTCGACCATAGAATCTTCTGGGAAGGATAATGAAAACTATGTGGGGGTTTTATTCACAATCTGTAATTAAAGCACTGGTACCTTAATCTTTTTAGTTTTCATATGAAACCAGTTGTTTCCCATGCTTTTCTTCTTTTGGCTGTAATTTATGAGGTGGAATTTGGGAGTTTGTTTTTAACATCTTCTCATTATCATTATTTCTTTCAAGACTTGTTTGTTTTCTTTTGTAACTTAGTCTTTTGTCCATTTCCAACTCCATATTTTTTTTTTTTTCATCATAAAATAAAGAACAGGAAAAAAAGTCCTTAGAAAATTACCAAGTTTGTAGCATCTCAAAAAGAGTATTTGTACATAGATACAGGATCTATTGGAAAATCTGCCAAGGTTTGTCACAAATTACAGTATGTTGTCCATACTGGATGAGAAACCAGAGAATCAGTCGTGTGATTCATTCACAGTTTGCACATTTAATTATTTTATCCTGAATCTGCTGTTCTGGGCACAGGTTCAGGTTTCGTGGCAGAAGGAGGGACAGGGTGGTTTCCCTTTAGCCATTTTTATTGACTGTTTTCTAGTCAAACCTGCTAGCTTTTATTGGAAAGTTCTGTTAGTTAAGAAATCTTAATTCTTCATTTGCAACTCAATATGTATGGGATGCCACATGTTAATATCTTTAGAAGTGTGTGGTAGATTTTCAGTGTACTTTTCCCATGGTGAAACAGGATTCTGAGCCTTGGAAGCCAAGGTTTTTCACTGTCAGCTTGTACCACATTCTGTTATGGTTTCTCAGTTGTTCCCTTAACCCTTGATTCCTGTTTGCTTAGACAGATAGTTGCAATTTCAATGTGACATTTTGCCTGGAAAAGTTTGTTTAAAAACTTCAGTGTTGCTGGTATCCAAACAAATTTTAACATCCCAAAACAGAGGTATTTTTGCATGCTGAGATTGTACAGTTATTTAAGTGGGCTCTTATTGTGCATACTGCACAATAGTACAGGATAAAAATATGAAGTGCTGTGGCTGTTAAACTGTATTGATGGCACTAGAATACACTTTAAACACACAGTGATTGAGCTCTGAAACAGGGTCTTCTGCTCAAGGAGACTGCCCATTCAAGACAGTTCCGGTGCTTGGCCAATATCCTAAAGGCTATTGGGATCAGGATATCATTCAGAAGAAATCCCTGTTTAACTTTTAATCAGGCTTTGTAGTTCTATGTTAAATGAAGGCAGTGAACCTGTGTGATCTAATGGTGGAGCTGAACTGTGAGGTTTTGAATCAGTAAGAAGTTTCTCAAAGGTGCACAGAGGCTGAGATCTGATGGAAAGTCTTTTGATTTTCTTAGTGCCAAACAACACAGTAGCTTTTGAGGGAGCTTCCACTTGTCCTGCCTGGTCAGTGAGACGTGATATGAAAGCTGGACTAGCACAGGAAACAAAGGGAGGTACCTTAGAGAAGGGCTAAAATTAGTAAGGGTCACGCCAGCTGTTCTTACAGCCTTTTTGGAGATGAATTGATCTCGTGAAAGTAACTTGCTGAAGTTCTAATTTTAGCTGCTTGCAAGCAAGAGGAGACCTTAGAGCCAGAATACCAAGCCCTGTTTAGGAGTTCTCCCTCTGAAATGTACATGCTGAAGCGAGTGGGGAAATGGAGCCATAACTGTAGTGGCACACAATAGACTTTTTCCCATCCTGTAGTAGGAGAGGAGGTTGAGACCCAGCTGAATTTGTGTGTGTAAAAATGAAAATGAGCAAATATCATCAGTCATTGTTTTAGGGATGGATTGGGAAGCTTGGAAGTTATGAGGATCTCTGCAGTCTTCTGTTTAAAAGACCATGCTTCAATTAACCTAATGGACTTGGTTGAAGGGAGAACAAGAACCATTTATGTACCCTGTGCAACTGACTGCCTACCAATAGGGAAAGCCATTCCTTCAACTTACTGCAAATTGAACATCTCTGAAGAAACGTTTCTATTTGGTAGCAGAACAAGGCACTACTGTCCTTCTCAAAAAGCACAGTTTTAATGTTAATGTAGGGTAGCATCAAAGCAATAGCAGCACTTGCTTCTTATACCAGTTGTACAAATAAGTTAGACAACTGTAGACATTTCTTAGATGATAAATGATTATTTCTTCAATCAGGCTGTACTGAATTGAGCTGACAAAAATCACTCTTGGAGCAAGCCAAGTGCATGTTGTTTGTGTTTTCTTTGTGTTTGAGTAAAAGAAAAATCCTGAACAAATTACTCACGGCAATGCTGTATTTCTCTGTCTGTGGGCAGAGATCTTTAAAAGGCGTTGGGCAGTAGGAACACATTCCTATGAGGAACTAAAATTTGCCTGTCCAACAGAGGATGACCAGTCAGGACACGGTTACTGGCAGGAGAGCAGTACTTGATCATAACTGCTCTGGCTGGGTCATTAGCTTCTGCTTTTCTCTTTTTTTGGTGAGGAAGGGGTGGAATTTTTCGAAGACACTGGTGTTATGCTAAGAAAGCACCAATTTACTATGTGAATAAGCTAGAACTGGGTTCTAGAATACACTCTCAGCCTTTTGTAGCATTTAACACCATGGTGCCCAGGCCTTTTTGTGGTTTCTCTTTAGCTGCTGTGTTTCCTCAGAACCAAGTTATTTCTTTTGCACAAGTATTCCAGTGAAAGTATATCCCTTCCCAAAATGCTGATAACAGCTTGCTCTCATCCTTTATCTGTTGCATATGATAAGAGGAAGGAAACATGGTTAACTGTATCACTCAGGTATCTCAGAGGAAGGATCAGTAGTTAACATCTTTAGTCTTGCTCTTTTGTCTGTTTTTAAAGTAGACATCTCACTGAATTTGAAAAACATTGGAATCACTTAATTTGGTGCCCTTAAGAAATGGAAGAAATGAGTTTGTCCTTTGTTTTCTGTGCAGGAACTGACAGAAGAAGGCCTTCCTTTTCTCATACTTTTCCACATGAAAGATGACTTGGAGAGCTTAGAGAAATTCCAACAGGAGGTTGCACGGCAGTTAATAGGTGAAAAAGGTTTGTAATAATTCCCACTACTTCTTGGTTTTACTGGTATAATTTTTTTCAGACAACTCAGTGGAGTGGAAGCAAAGGCCAAACAGAATTGTAGCTTTCAAGCTCTTGAGACTGAAGGGCTTGATGCATTTTTGACAGTGAGGACCAACTCCTCTGGAAATTATTAAAATAGATGCACAATTTATTAGTAACTTTCAGAAATCCTTCTTGTCTAAATGATTTAATGTGTTTTGAGAGGGCATTAAACAAATGCAGTTTTGTAATATGGAAAAAAAGCCACTTTAAGAAAATCTATTATTTTGGTGGTGTTGTTTATTTAGACCTATTTTCAGGTTTTGCATGTTGTATCTAAATAATATCTCCATTTGTAATACTTAGGAAAGTGGTTTCAAGTGGGTTTCAAGACGATAAAAATAAAAAAATTCTAACATGGGTTTTTGTCTGCTCACAATGTTAAGGTACAATAAACTTCCTCCATGCTGATTGTGACAAATTCAGGCATCCACTCCTCCACATTCAGAAGACTCCAGCTGACTGCCCTGTCATTGCCATTGATAGCTTCAGGCACATGTATGTCTTTCCAGACTTCAGTGACTTGTCGTAAGTATTTTTCTTGGTGCATTTTAATTTGAGAAGAACAAATGAAAAGGCTGATGCTTTAATCAGTACTGTGGTAGGAAGATGAGTAAATCTGGGATAGGTAAGGCTGCCTCTGTGTGATTTAGTGTCAGAGCCTTAAAGCAGGATGAGTTGGCGTGAAGTCATTGTTTAAATGGAGTTGTTTTACTTTATACAAGAACCTCATGTAAAGTTCTTAGATACTGGTCTTCTTTTCTTTTACAGTTTTTCTATTTTCCATCATGGTTAGACATTTAGAGCCTGGCATGGTGTTTTTAGTAGTGATCTAGATATCTCAACTTTAAAAGATTAAAAATACTACATGGAATGTGAATACTGTGTTATTCAGGGATTACTGTAAAATGCAGCATGTAATAATTCCCAGCCTGCTGGTTTGGTTTTTCCTGCAGTGCAATTCTAGCCTTCCTGCATTAGTCTACCTACACCTGTAAAGCTGGCAAAGAAATGGTTGTGTGGGTTTGTGAAATTTTCCATGTGCAGCTTGGAAAATGGCCAATCACTGGCATGTTCATCTGGATAAAATACGTGGCCAGGGTGCTTAGGTGAAATACTGCTGTGGTAACCCTCATTACCTCAGCCTGACTCTTTATGGTGCACTGCCTTGGAAGCAGATGTTGTGTCTTGCATGGATCAGTCAAGGAATAAAGATGTGTAAATGTTGTCTTCAGGGGCTTTCAGCCTGAAACAAGTGCTCTATCTTTGTCTTCTGGTTGGGTGTTAAACTCCAGTTTCTGTCTCAAAGGAGGCAGCTGCAAATACACTGCCTGCTAACTCCTGGTTAGATGTCTAGGCTGGATATTTCATTTTTGTCCAAACCAAGGATTCAAGGCTCAACCTTAGCATGCAATGTGAATGTAATATCTTGTCTAATTCTGCTATTCCAGGAGACATTTTTCTACCTGAGATATTGACATCTGGGAAGAGTTCTAACTTAGTTCGAATTTCTTTCTGTAATTCTCTGCAGGCTTTTCTATAAAATGTTGTTCTGATGTATTTTGAATAGTGCTTTTCAAATATCTGAAGCTATGTATGTTAAAATTCTTGATAAGTGACTTTTTCTCCCTGTGTTCCTGTTTCTTTGGAAAATTGTATATTCACCACACATCCTAGCAAAAAAATAGCAGGATATTTGCATTTTTAAACCACCTTTTTATTATCACTTTTTAAACAGTCCTAAAACAAATTAACATCTCATATAGAGGTAGTAGAGATGTTTAGTTTAGACTTTGATGTTATGTTTCTTAAATGTTCAGTTTCTGTGAAACACTGTCAGAATAATGAGAGCTACTTGCTTGATGTGTACCAGTTGTCACTTACAAATGAAGCTGAGAGATGTCAGGATTGTAGACAGCTGCCTAATGATAAATAATTACTCAACCTTACTCTAGGAGGTTGAGCTGATACATAGAAATAGCAAAACACACTTTGGGAACAAGAAGAGCTTGGAGCTCTTGGGAAGATTCTCTTTTGTGTATATGTGGTTTGGGTATTTGGTTTGGTTGGAGTGCCCTTGCTGCATTAGGAGAGGAGAATGTCTCCAGCAATTGTGCTTGACCTAGAAGAGGGCAGGAGCCCAAGGAAAAGCAGGGAGCAGTTAGTCTGCTGTCCCTATAACCAGGCTGAAATGAACCCTTTTTTCTCCATTGGTACTAATTCATGATCTCATCTGGGATGGGAAGAGGTCCCTTAAAGTACCAGTGTAATACTGGCTGGTTACAGCCATTGCTGTAATCATACCCTCTGAATCAATATTTTATCCATAGAGTTTTCTGATGATCCTAAATATTGCTGATTGTTTGTCTGACCACACTTTCTTCCTCTTTCCTAAATAAAATAATTAGTTTGATGAAAGACTCCCTACAAAACCTGTGTCCATTCACACATTGCCTTTAGATTTCATGCCTAGTGCTCACACAATAGCTTTTTATCTCATCTTTAATACTCACTAGATAAACTCTTCACTTTGAGATTTTTAGTCAACTTGACATTTCACAAATAAAACTGGATGCTGTAGTTTAGCAGCTTTGCTGTGGGTGACAGTAGATGATCTCAGATAAGATTAACATTGATATCCTCTTAGTGCTTATCTGTGGTGTATGTGCAGTTGCTGAGGCAGTAGAGAGCCTTTCAAAGATGTTTTGTCAATAGTGCTCCCCAAGTGTCATTTGTATCTGTAAACTGTGCATTTGGAACCTGCTGTTCCCTCTTACATTACGGCTAGTGGGGAGCTGAAGGGAGTTCACAATGAAGTTATTGGCTGGTACAGCTCTGTGGGAGTTATTGAAAAGATGAAATACTTGCTGTGTTCTCAAGAGACAGTGGAAAGAAAAAGAAGCTGGTGGGATACCTTAGCAAACCATGTGGCTCCCTGTCCTCTATTAATCACCTAAAAGTGGGCATAGTGTGCTAGATGAACAGAAGTTGGCTACCCTAAGCAGTGCACTTTAAATCTCCTGTGTTTGGGCTTAACTTGTAATAAACATGTGGATGTTTCTGTTGAATTTGTTCCAGAGTTCCAGGTAAACTGAAGCAATTTGTACTAGACTTGCATTCTGGAAAATTGCATAGAGAGTTTCATCATGGCCCTGATCCAACTGATGTAGCACCTGGTCAGGTAAGGTTACAGCAAATACATTTCATTTGGCCCTTTAGTAAAGACCTTTTTATTACTCCTTGTCAGAGCTGTACCTTCTAGTACATTTGTACTTTTAACTTCTGCCTTTTGAAAGAGAAAATCTGTTCACAGAAGCATAACATTACCGCTTTTGCTTGGCTCCTCCACCTTCTTTGGGTAAAGGCAGGGAGTATTAGGGGTAGGATGGTACCTATTTGCCTTGAATAAGGGAAGAGTGTAAGAATATTTATTTCCTCCACTGAAACAGGAGACCTTGGGCTGGATGACTGTTCTGGCTTCATAGAGCTGCTCTTAGATTCTCCTGTGACTTCAATGTAAAAGCTGATAATCCATCATAGCTGCATTATTTTCCACACCACACACTACTAGAGGGTGCTTCTAAGGGGAAACAACAATTGATTGAATGTTTTATATATTTACCAATGCAAGCAGGAGGCAAATTATTAGAGCATCAAGAAAGAATGGGTGAGCAGTAATAGGCCCTACTGCTGTTGTTAGTGCGGTTGACAAACAGCATTAGCAGTGCTCAGCGGCTGCACTTGTCACTTTGATTTCCTCATGGTTCTGCTCAAAGCTTGTCATGTTGTGTAATTACATGCCTGGAAGTCACTTCTGGGATCTCTTCAGGAACACAACTACCAGATCCTTCTCCAGACAAAAGTCAGAAGCACCTCAGAGTCAGAAAAGAAAGGACATGACCATCCCCAGTCCCCTCTGCTCATCCGCCTTGTATCTTGTTGATACTCCACTCAGCTCACATGGTTGGGGTCCCACTGAAAATTGCAAATTTAACTGTCAGGGAACATTTTCACTACCTTGGGCACCCTCCAAAGAAAGAACCATTTTTGAACACTTCTTTCAAGGCATACATTGTGCTGTCCAGGGCTCAAAGGGCTGCTTTGGTCCCAGAGGAGCCCTGGTGCCCTTGTGTTGGGAAGCCTTGGACCATTCCATGGCTGAGGAACAGAAATTATTTATAGCTCCAGGCTCCTTTTCCTGCTCATCTGTGGCATGCTCTATGTCAATTGAGTGCAGCCTCCTGTTGCCCTGCTCCAAAGATTTAAAAGTGTGAAAGCCCTGGAGGGCTTGCCTTGGCCAGGAGAACGACTGCTTTTGAATGTTGTCATGACTGGCTGTGAAAACACGTGGGCTGAATTGTCTCAGCAGTAATTCATTTGACTCGTAGTTCCCTGTGTTTCTCAGAAATTCATTGAGCAACCAGAACTGAGGTCATCAGGAGGAGGGGCAGAAATAAGGGCTGGAGACTGTGGCATAGGCCAGGCACTTGCCCTGGGGAGGCCTGGCCAGGGAAGGGGGAAGCCTGTGGAGTCCCTGGATCTTGCTGCCTGCCCGTCTGGGCACAGGCACAGGACCCAGAGCTGCAGGCTTGCTCTTGCCTCATTTCTGCCTTAAAAAATGCACACAAAACCTGGGATGTTTATGTTCCCCTCTCTGTATGGCATCCTGCCATCTTGTGGAAGATGTGGATGCAATGGAAACAAATACTGGCCTTGAGTAAACTGGAGATTGCCGTCGTGGGTCACCTATGCCCCTTGAATTACATGTATTTTTGTATGAGCTGTTTTCCCTTCCATGGAAAAGTAATTCTAAAATACTTTTGCAGTGATGTCACTTTTGCCCTGGTATATCTCATAAAACACACACACATAAAACTAGAATATCCCCAAAGCAAGTGGTAGATTCAAGCTAATACACAGTGGGGTACATTGAAATACTTCTGTGTGACTTGCACAGGAACTCGTGTGATGGCTGTTGCCCTTGAGATGTTACAACAAAAGGAGTTATGCTTAACTGGAGTTGCTTAATTAGTATGTGTGTGTGTCTGTGTTCCACCTACTTGGGACTCGGAGCCCAAGCCCCCCAAAAAAGCCCCAAACTCAATTTGTGAGAATGCAGGACATTTGTGAATTCCCATAATGCTGGAAATTCATGTAATGGACATGAATGATTATTAGTCTAACAAACAATTTTACTGTTTGTTCTATTTTTCAGCCAATTCAGGATTTAGCAAGCAGCCCACCAGAGAGTTCATTCCAGAAACTGGCACCCAGTGAACATAGGTACACCTTATTGAGGGAAAAAGATGAACTTTAAAAAACTTGAAATAATCTTGCAAGCCTTTCAGACAGCAGCATTGACTTCTGTGTGGTGGAAATAGTAAACCTATATTTTCATAATTCTATGTGTATTTTTATTTTGAATAAACTGAAAAATAATTTTTTCTCCCCAGGCTTGTAAATACATTTGTTTGGTGGGTCATTCTGTACAGCATCTTTCAAACAGTACATTCTTAATGCTATAGTAAAATACAAGAGACCCATCCACTCTTGATCTAACTCTGTAAAACTTTTATAATCCAAATGAAGGTATCCTTGCCAGAGACATGCTGTTAACTTGCACTATCCCATTAAATAGGACTTTTTGGGTTGTTTTCTGTGTAATCTTGGTAGTATGTGCTTTTTCTTCTTCTGTGAACAGCTATCCCGGTAATCTATTTCTTTGTCACATTTTTCTCCAACTTAAGAGGGTCTTCTATTCTGGATACTTGGGAGGGGAATAAATTAAAGTTTTACAGAATCTCGTGTGGTGCTTTACTGGCTATAAATGTCTAAGCAATTAAACAATCCTGAATATTAAAATACCAAGTGAGGAGAGAAAAGGTTATGATAATGGCTGTATTTTGAACAAAGGGGCTGTACTGACCTGCTCTGATTTCCTGGAACCAAGATTGTTATGCTGCCCATGTGGTTTGTGGTAAAAGGAGAGGAATGTTAAAAACCTTTCAAAATCAGAGAGGACTGGGACTAGACTGGCATCTGAGTCTGTCAGTCCTAAATTTTTATCTGTATGTATTACCGTTAGTCTCTGGGTATTTTTTTTCCTTCTGGTCCCCGCCTTCCTGGCAGACACTCTTCAAACAACCACTGCAGATTTTCTGTTACTCTCTTTGCCTGGCTTGTGCCTTACTTACTGTGTAGTGTTTGAATTCTGCTCTAAAGAAGGAATTCCCACTTTTCTTGTGGGCTTTCTGTTACGGGCTTTTCCCAATTAAGCTTCAAACTGCTGGGTGAGGTGAACATATAGAAACTGTGAGATGGCAGAATATGTCGATTTGTGCTGCATTGCTGGAGATGAAACAGTGCTGGATTTGTACAGTGTACTTACTGCACAGACTGTAGATCTTTTACTTGGGCCCCAGCCTTCAGTGTCCTTGGAAGCAAGTTTGTTCTCTGGACAGGCAGAACACTGGGTTGAGGTTTACTTAGGAAAGCGCCCCAGCCTGTGCAGTCACTGCTCAGGACCGTTCTGCCTCTCAGCTCGATGCCACTGGCTCAGCTATTGACAGAGGACTTACAGGGTCCCGTGCAGCTGTGGCAAAAGTTGATCCCACGATAGGCTCCTGACTCAAGCCCCTGCAGCACCAGGCACAGCAGCTTTCTAGGGAGCATTTCTGAGGACTCAGTTGCTGGTACGACACTAAGCTACAGCTGACTAAGCAGCTGCAGAGTTGGGATTTTAAACAGTATTGCAAAGCTTTATTTACAGCTCTACTTTTTTGGTTTTGTGAATCTGCATTTTGGAGTGCACATAATATGCCTGAAAGCCAGGTCTTCCTGTTCCCTTCTCCATCTCATCACAAATCAAGCATTTCTGGCAGGTGAGTCATACTGCCCTCCAGCTGGAATCAAAAGATGTGAGCGGGGTGTGGTTTTAAGGCTGACACTTGTTAAACGCAGGTTGTGTTATACAACTTCTGGAGGAGTTCTGACACCTAAAATTTTACCCAATTCTTACATGATACCTGCAAGTACTTACCTTACTCCTCTGAGGGTCCTGTTTTCCCTTGGGATTCTTGAAGGAATGGGATTTTTAATTGCTGTTTGGTGGAAGACATCTAAACTTCTTTCTGAAGAGAGATGGTCATCATCCACCCAGTCCAGTGGCTGGTGCTTTCAGCTAGAAAGAGAAGAACCCCCTCTGCCATTCCTTAATCCAAGTTTGCTTTTGAGGGTAAGGACTTGCTCCCAGAACTTTGGCATCCCAGCACTAGGCTGACAGTTAGATGAAACAGTTTTATAACACTTACATGCTCAAGTAATTTTGGTGTGCATTCATTGGAGTTGGCCCTGATTCTCCTGGGTTCTTGATGATCACTGACCCAGCTGCACCAATGCTCGAGTGCCTTTTCTCTTTGCAGGCAGGAGCTTGAACAGTTAAAGGTGAGCTGGGCTTGTCCATTCTGCTGCTGAGGGGCACTTGAGCTTTTACCTGGTGATACAGAGAATTTGCCTCGAGAGAGCCAAGTGCTTGTCAAAACCCAAGGTGCTTTTCAAATTGAGCCCTTCCACTCTCATCACCTGCATCTGTGGTTTTAACCATTTGGTGCTCAGCTTCCCACTCCCTGTAACACTTCTCACAGCTTTTCCAGGAGAAGTTGTCAAAAATATTAGTGTTATCCCCTTAGGGAACAAAACCATTCTGAACTGTTTTCCATTGAACTTGAGTCCATTTCTGAGCTACCGTGTGGCATTTTAGGAACCTGTATTCATTTCAGTGTAAATATTTCAATAGCTGAAGTATGTGTTTGGGAACGCATTACAGGATTCCTCTATCTTGGTAGTGCAATTATTTTAATAATATAAAATTTGGGAGGGATTAATCTTTTAGATGCTGAAAGGAAATAAACCCTGGTGTTTATTTACAAATGCTCCAACCAGTCTCGTAGGCAAAAACTTTTATTTGGTCTGAAAGAATTATTTATATCTTACAATTCTTCTGAGTAACCTGCCTAGCAATTTAATTGCTAGTTTCGTTATTCACATGCTGATGTTTCTTCATATATGTAAATAACCCACCTATTTTAAAATATCATAGCTTAAATAACAGTCTCCCACATCTAGTGTGTACACAACGATTTCAAATTGCTTCCACAACGACGCAAGGGGGAAGAATAGTTTTTGTGGTAGACATTTCATAAAATGAGTGCACACCAAGCTGAATTTGTATAAGCTGGGCTAGGAATTCAGTCTTATGAATTTAGATTGTCCTGGCATTTTTCCAGCTTGGGGGGAGAGGATGGAGTCCCCAACTTCGCTGATGTGGCTGTTGTCATTTAAATGCACGAGGTTTCACAGCATACAGCAGGGAAGCAGAGAGCGCATTTGAAAATCATACAAAGGATCAACCACTTTCTGATTAAGAACACTTTTTTTCCTTAGTGTCTTCCTTTAAAAGTAGAAAATAAATATCAAAGGAATGAACAGCCTTACTTTGAAGTTGTTACATTGACTGTGTTTACATCCAAAATAGATGCATTGACAGGAAAGGGCTTATTGCCTGTCAGGAGCAAATGAGCTGAATTACTCAGGTCATGTTTTGCACTCCAGCTGATTTTACCAGTGCAGGCACTGAGGCTTCAACACATGCAGTTTTGACAATGTCTGCAATTACTTGTGAAAACTATTCTTGCACATATTGTCTCTCTGAAGCTCAGACATACTTAAAATAGATATAATGCTCTGGCTGATAGCAATTTCAGTATTTTAAAAGTGATAAGGAAGCACTGCTTAGAAGAAGTTATTTGTGCTATAACTAACAGTTGCTTACAATATCTCTAGGCACAAAACCCTATCATCTGTCATTAGCAGACAGTGATTTCCAGTGATGCTATCAAAGTACTGGTTATTGAAAGGGAGCCCTTCTATAGTACACTTCCCTGGACCGTGTTCCCTGCTAGGGAGCCTTATCTCAGTACTGACTTCACTGTGCACCTAAGACAACAACTCAAGCAGAGCTCAGGATGAATCGATCAATCTAAAAACTTTAAAAAGCAGCTTCCCAACCTCAATTTCTGTTCCCCCAAACAGTAGCAGCAGAGTGTGGGAAGTGTCCTGAAAGGGTGGAGGTAGGACCATGTTCAGAATAGTAGATTACATGACAACTGTACAATTATATGATAATAACAACACGTTAACACTTCTGCATTTAACAATGGAAGCTCCAGAAGCAAAAGGCTTCTTAAGGAGGATAAGATAACACGTGTCCACTATAAAGAGCAATAAAAAAGCACTGCCAGCATCTCACCCATACAGACTCCACACCACAGCATGTCCCAAAATCCTGAAGAGGCTGAGCAGCTACACTGCAGTGTGGGTGGAAGCAGAAGTTTTGGCACTGGAGAGTAATGCAAGAGTGCAGCTGCCCAAACGAGGGTGGTGTATGCTGTAAGCTCGATCAGGTTGACATTTCCCACCCTGTCCCTGCCTCTGGGGCTGCCAGCTGGAACTGCCAGCTGCTCCTCTGCTGCCCTGGGGCCTCACATCACTCCTGAGGGACAACAGGCTGTGGAGGCAGTGGGCCTGGCAGCAGTGGGCTTTGCTTTCCAGGAAAGCTGTTCAGCTCTCCCACCAGGGCACTCTGGGCTCCGGGAGAAGCAAAGGCAACATCTTGCAATAAGTGCTGCTTCAGCAGTGTGAGGCTTCAGGTTCAGAATGCCAGAGCTTGGCTCTTCATCCTGTACAGCGTTGTCAGGACAAGCCAAGGAGCTGAACAGCTATGGACAATTATTACCCTCCAATAGCAGCGCTGCAGGGCTGCTGCTTAGACTTTAATTCATAACTACACTCTGAGCAAGGTGGGGAGTTTACAAATGAACTGCCTTGCCTGGAAAGGGGAGAAGCTGCTTCCATTCTGATATGCTGGTGGAGGCAGATGTGATATATACATTAACTTTTTTCCACTTTGCTTTCCCAACATTCTCACAACAGCACATGCTTCCCTGTGCACTATTAAACAGGCATAGTCAGTCATATCCTGGGGAATCACAGGAAGAGTCTGGGAATCCAGATAAATGGAAGTAAATTTAAAATACTATGATAATGAAAGAATGATGGCATTTATTTCCTTTTCTTTGGAGCACTCCAACAAAAGCTCCAGCTTCTCATGGCATTCATGGGAAAGCACTAGGATTTTCCATATATCTCCTTGCATTGTCTGCAGGACACTTTGTGCAAATTTGGTATGAAGCACCTGTCACCCATTATTACAGCTGTGAATATAGCTTACCTAAGAATTATGTAATTAAAAGTTATCCATATAATTTTCAAAGAACTGATGTCACCATGTCTGAAAAGAGAAATTCTGACACGACTGTTTCAGCCCTCCCAAGAAACAGAACTGTCATCAAAATTCACACAACTCAGCCTTGTATATAAAGCATAAGGCTGCAAGTCTGTCATTAGCTCAGCTACTACACTGTTGTTCCTGGCCATAATGAATCTATACTTTAGCTGGATTTTTTGGCACTTTGGTGAGAAAGCTCTGGACAGCTGGAAGAGACCTGCTCAATCATTTTTTGTTTTTTCCTTTGTATTAATTTTCCACCTGTGAAGCCCAAAATCCCACCACCAAGTGCAGCTGCAATTCCTGCTACTTTGAAGCCTGCAAGGAGACCAATAGGACCCCCCACCACTCCACCAATGACTGCACCTGCCACAGGCAGAGCTGCCAGCTTGTATTTTGCAGCCTGTAAAGAAGAAAAAAAATAGTTAGAATACTTGCCTGTAGCAATGTGCATTTTCCCCTCACTGCTCTTGGCAATGACTTGAATGCTCAGTGATAAACAAACTTTACAAATTAGTACTTAAAAAAAGTATGACAGAATATGCTAAAACCAATTCAAAATCAGCTGTCTTGTGTATGCAGTTGTGAATCAGGTTCTTTCACATCCTCCTAGCTGCTGTGTACACGGGGTGTTACCTGGTCGCCATTGTTAAATCAAATCAGAAACTGAGAAAATGCTCAGACTTTTCAGTGATGGGCCTGACTCCAGCTTTGGGGTTTATTTAGCAACTGACAGGGAACAGGATGGAAATGACAGGTTATCATCAGCCTCTTGTTTAATGTTCATGTGATTCTTGTGAGCCAGTCCCTGACTGCACTTGTCTTTACAGGTAAACCAAAGTAACCATCAGAATAATGTTTAAAAAGGCCTCCACAAAATTAAATAATTGTATTTTCTAGCAGCCTGGATGCAATAGAAAATTACAAGAGAGATTGATTTTTTTTTTCCCCTGCTACCTGTGGGTCATTTCTTCCTTATTTCCTTAATTGCTGGTTCCCTCAGCATTAAAGACGGCAGATCAATGGGGTTAATACAGAGGGTGGCTGGGAGGCAGAGCACCATTGATCCAGCAGCAGGAGCAGATCCCTACCTTCCCCAAGTTTTTGGTTCCCTCTTCAACATCCGCAGCAGCACTGTTGACATGGTCTTCAATCCTGTCAATCTTCTCCTGCTGGGACTAGATGCAAAGGAATTATGAGTGAGGGGACCTGCTGGGAAGCAGCAGTGAGCCAATACACACCATTTTAATGCCTGTAATCAGGGCCCCACAGCAGCTTTCATCTGCACCCGGCAGCCTTAGTGGTGCTGCATGATTAGCATCTGATAAACTCTGCTGAAACTACAGACTTACTTTAAAAAATCCAAACTATTAAGTAATAATATGGGGTGGATATTAGACATTGTCTTGCTGCAGTTAGAGAAAACAACTCAAAACAAATGATTTCAAAATCTTTTCTATGGAGAGAGGAATTCACATTCCAAAAGGAAAAAAAAATCCAAGCTAGCCTGTTTCGTTTCCTGCTGAGTCTCACGTTCAAAAAAGAATTTCTAAAGGGCATTTATAAGACCAGGACTAACTCCAACATCCAAAGCTGCATCAAGAAATCTAAGCAGTGTTTAATTATGACGTTATAGAACAATGACTTCAGGA
Organism: Cettia cetti; assembly: GCA_013401135.1. Lineage (NCBI taxonomy): Eukaryota > Metazoa > Chordata > Aves > Passeriformes > Sylviidae > Cettia > Cettia cetti. The sequence continues at coordinate 87,214 of VZUI01053343.1, forward strand.
ATAGTGACAGCACAGAAAATATTCTTGATGTTGCTCCATATTTTACTGTTTGATTTTACAAAAACACTCCATCCTTTCTCCAAATGCAGTCAGTCAGGTTCCCCTGCAGTCTCTCCCAGGGAACACTGGAGCAGAAGATAAAGGGGTCTGTGGGTTTGTTTGCCCTTATTCTAATCTCAGCAGTACGCTGGCTGTTTTATGTCACAAAATAATGAGATGGCTGATGTTCAGCTTAAAATAAAAGCCATCATGGCCATCAGCCATTCTGAACTTTTTGTCTCTTTCTAATTCAGAAACTGCTGAGTACACCAGCTCTGGCATTCATCTACAATGCAGTCCACTCACCTTAGATTGCTTGCTATTACATCTAATGATGGTTAAGTGCAAAATCCAGGAAGTCCTGGGAACAGGACCTCTTCCTTTAACCTTTAGAATACTGAATGAACATTTTTGCAGTCCCACCCCAGTCTAATGGTTTTTGCTTGGGTTTTTTTGTATAAATGAAGCAGCACATACTCAGCAGAAAAGATAAAAGCTAGGCTATTTATCCCTACTAACCCAATAGCAAGGAGATTAAAGAACTCTCCTAGGAGATGAGAATTTTGCATTTAAATTTCCTGTGGCACGGGAAGAACTGAACATTGGGAACCAACATTGTGGCAATGTGATGAGAGTAGAGAAAGGGCATGCTAAAGGTGAGGATTTTTCCAGCACCCCTGATTAAGTGAGAAAAGGTACCCGACAAACACACAGCCTGTGCAGTAAAAGCTGTCACCACCATTACAATTAGAAATTGTAAAAACAAATAGGACCTGGGTAGAAGTCTGCAATCAACACTGCAGAGCTTCTGCTAAAGGTTCAGCTGTGGCCACATGCACTGGCTGCAACATCATAGCTGCTCCAGGGACAAGAACTTGGGAGCAGCTCCCAGCACTAGTGGTGAGAGAGGAGACTGCTGCCTCCTCCAAGTGTCACCTTGGCAGAGCCTGAATCACAGCAGACACATCCTCAGCTTCTTTTGTCCCCACCTAGGAGTTACCCATTCACCCTATTTTTGTAGGAGACTCTGTTGGGCAGAATGCAGAATTATACTTACACAGACTAAGAGAGAAAACTCAGTCACCAACTGGCTGAGCTCAATCAAGTCCTGCAAATAAAAAATGAATGTTACTTTGTTTTTAAAAATTAAAAAAAAAAATTGTGATAGTTGCTAAAACCAAGAGCATCAACATGGCAGGGAGGAAGTTCCAACATACCCCTTCTAAATTTTCCCAGGACTCAGCTGCATTTTCTTCCTGAGGTATTTCTGGAAGGCGGGAGTAGATCTGGATCAAACTTTGGGAGCCATCCTTCGCTTCTGTGTCATATAAAGTTTCTGAAAGAGAAACATGATGTTTATAAATAAATCCTCTGAACCAGGATGCAGGTGTTGTGCAGACTTTCTCACTCCTGAAGGCTCTCAAAGGTAACCCAATAATTAACCTAATTCAAGCCAAGCAACAGCCCCAAAAATGATCATATAGGGAGAAGCCTTACAGCACTACACAGTTTCTTAAGAGGATGTTATTGACAAAGAAATAGATTAATTTCTATCAGTACATTTTCACAACCAGTCCTGAAATGATACTAAATTATACTCCTGAATTCAAGGTTATTTAATTCATTTTGTATCGACCAGGCTGAGAAAACTGAGCTTGGGACAAAAAACTTTTCATTTACGTACAACACATAAAAACACTATGCTCCCAAAACTGAACAGAGAGTTGTTCATTTTATGATTGATTATCATGCTACTGGTTTGATTTTCAGCCACTGGGAACTAAAAGAAACTGGAGGAAAAAGCTTTCAAAGCAAAAGCAGTGAAACCCAAGTAATGTAGTGCCCAGCATTCCATGCTGGATCAGTTGGGTAAATGGTACTGAGGATGGCAGACATTTGCAGCTCAGTGCTGTACACGGGATATTCTCAAGTATGTTCCTTCCTGAATCACCTGGAGTGAATGCAGAAGACATTAGGACAAAGCATGGTGTTCCAAACAGGGAATGACAGGGAGGTGGCACTGGGGAGAGCAGGGACAATGACAGGCACACACCTCCTCCATCTGAGCTCACTGGAGCCGCTGCAGATGTCACGGACGTGCCTCTAACTGTGGACAACAAACTGAGTGGCAATAAAGAAAAATAACAAGTTTGGCTTGTGAATACCAGGACTGAGGAAGAGCCTGGGAGTCTGAAAGGCAGACTGGAGAAGGTGTGTATGTAAACACAGTGCAAAGATCATCTCAATTCAAGCAACTTCAATTTCTGCAGGGAGATCACTCCTTCGGTAGGACACTGGTGTTTCCTTCCTTGGGAAGGCAGTCCCAAGGAAAGATCATTATGGGGAAGGCTGGTTAGATACATCTAACAATACTTACGTGTAAATATTGTATTAAAATTTTTAGATACAACGATTGTGCCAAGGTATGATAATAATATTATATAACTGTTACAATAACAGATATGACCAATGGAAAACAAATAATCATATTCATTAAAAAATCAGTAATAGTGCATGCTTATTCATGGAATTAATTAATTAAGATAAAATAAAAATGATACATTTTTATAACATTTGTCCATTTCTCAACATTTTTATTCCAATATCTCAAAATAGATTAAGGACCCAGTCTTCCTACTGTCAGCTCAGTAGAAGTCTAATATGAATGAAGTTGATGTTTAGACATAATTACTAAGTAAGCAGAGTAACAAGAATGCATAAAGCAATCTGGGGGCTTAATTTGGGCTTGTTTTTCTTTCTAATTATTTCTACCCCTTTTCCTTTAAGAATACAGACACGGAAGGCACTTCATCTTCTACAATCATCACCTGTTCTTCCAGAACATATTTTTGATTAATAACCTCAGATTAATTAAGGTTGTATACTCAGTTCTAAAATATTCCTCCCCCCTTTTCAATATAATTAATTATATATCCAAACATGTGCGTTTTTTGAGAAAACTGTTCTGCCACATACTCTGACATTTATCATAAGTTTTGAGGATTTTATTACATTTCAATCCTACACAATCCTATTTCAAAATCAAGTTTCTTCTGCCCAGAAAGGTGTACTCTTCCCTAACCAGCCACATGTATGCTGAGTTGGTTAAAATGAAAGTATTCATAATTCAAAAGCAAAATAAAAATCCCACTAAGCAAAACAGCCTCCTCCCAAGATCTTGTTCTGGTCTGTTCCTAACAATCTATGCCAACCTACTGCAAAAAAGCATATCCTTGAAAGCATATAAATGATACCAAAATTTTGCATGACACACATTCCAGAGAAATTAAAACTGTAATGAGGTTTACATGTTATCATTTTGTAGTAACTAAAAATCAGTGAGAAAAAATTCCTCACTAAAATTCTCTATTCTCTTAAAAAAAACTAAGGTAAAGAATAGGAAGGGTAAGAGGTGGTCACATTTGGGCTGAAAGTATGAGTAAGAAATTTATATTCACCACTTCACTTTTTATCAAGTCTAACCAATTTCAATAGAATTGAGAATGGAAGTGACTCCACCAGTTCATTTATACAGCATCTCCAAAGAAATACAATAATACAAAACACCTCTGCAGATTTCACAGAGGAGCTTTACACCTCATTACACTCAAGATAAAAATCTAATGCTCTGGAAGATTCAGTATGTTGCTTAAAAGATTTTAGTAATTTTAAGAGTGGAATCTCATCTTTTATTAATATTTGTTTAATATGCAATTAAATTCCATTTCTATTGGCCCTCAGTTGAGGATGGCAAATGGGGGAAGGGACTGTATCATATCACTGACATGCCTTCTAAATGGGAGATTTGAATTTGTAAACTCTTTCCTTCTCTACCAGATGGGAAGCAACATGCTACAAAGAACGGGCAGGTATTGAACCTCCTTTGACTAAGATCAACAGACAAGATTTGCTGTCAGGACTGCAGCCTCTAAGCACAAAAGAATAGAAAATATACTGTGTCTGGGTTAGCAATTCAACAGGGCTGCTTGCACAGGCAGGCAAACTTGAAAAAAACCATCTGTTTAATTGTATTTAGTTGTCTGCCTGTCTGTTTCACTATAAATGGGGAAAATTATTTCCACATTCCTGAGCAGACTTGCAGATGCCTGTCATTCCAGTAATATTTTTTCTGTTCTTCTCATTTCCATCTTTCTAATAAATCTATTTGTCCTTCTGAAGTGCTGCTATACACAATGTCCTCTGTACATATTCCAGATTTCAGAAGCAGTCCTGTTCTTTGAAATTAAACTCTGGTTCCCATTTGCCACCTATGTAATTGTGTAAAACAGAGAAGCAGTAAGCCAGGACAAAGCCTTTCCAATGAAATATTGGAATTGTACTGAAAACAACTGCAGAAAGTCACCAACAGAAGAGATCTCTTTAATTTAATTCTGATCATAACAGAGAAGAGCTCAGAAAGAGACTGAAAGTAATGACTAATATATAAGAAGGGGAATCACTGAATATTGAAGACAATGAGCTCTACACAACAGAGATGTCAACAAACTGGGAAAAATCATTAATAGAAATTATGTGGAAGAAGTTCCTAAAATATAAAGGACTGCAGAATTGCTGGCTGCACTAAAGATGACATCAAATTGTCCTCATGCAGAGGAAGGTGTTTTTGGCTTCAGCAAGAGATGTTCAATGCCCTGGATGTCAAGAATTTGACACACCATATGAGTACAAAGGAAAACACAAGTACAGAAAGTTAGTATCAGGAAGACTGGGACATAAATACATTGCAACTACCAAGAGGTGTAAATGGTAGCAAGGAGGTTTCTGTGAACGTTTTTGAAATTAGAGGAAGACCAAGGATGTGGAAGTGCACTGCCAGATAAAAAGATAGTTATAAGCAGGTATTTGATGCAATTAATTTAAATAAGAAAGAAAGAAGAGATAGGCTGAAACATAAAGAGAAGGTTATTTGGATGAGCTAGGCCTATTTAGGGTCTGAAGGTTTGATGAAATTCACTCTAGAGCATTTTTAAGAAACAGCCTCTAAAATTTCAAGCATATTTTTGAGAACTTGAGTAAGGTGGTCCCAGAGGACTGCAAGAGAAGAGACTTTGAAATTCAGGAAGATATTAGAACAAACTACTGAAAAACCAACTACAACATGTTGAAGGTGTTGAAGAGGCTGAGATTTTTATGTCAGAAGCCAGTTCAGTCTACTCTGTTGGCCTTGTAAGAAGAGGGAAGTTTTTTTTCCAGTGGGAGTGGTGAGGCACTGGCACAGGCTACCCAGGGAAGCTGTGGATGCCCCCATCACTGGAAGAGTCCAAGGCCAGGTTGGATGGGGCTCTAAGCAGCCTGGTGTGTTGGAGGTGTCCCTGTCCATGGCAGCAAGCTTGGATCTAGGTGATTGTCAAAGGATTCTATGGCTCTGTGTTAGATTCATCTTCATGTTCTCAAGATTTTCTGATACTACTGCACATGACATTTCTGAAAGCAAGCCCAGTTGTCAAATCTTTTCTCCCTGCTCAACCACAAGGCTCACTGGCTTGTTAATTACACTTGAAAGAGTTCTTGTAGTTCTGCACGCAGCAACAAGAAGTGTTATGAAATCAAACCTGACAGCAGGTTCTTCTAAAGTGCTGCTGACTAAGAATGCTCTTTCAAATTTAAGACACATGAAATGCTCAAATCATTTTAAGTAATACTGCTACTGCAGCAATCAAACTAATTACAGATATGTGGAAGTGTTCAATCCTGATGTAACCAACCTTCTCACAGATCATCAGGATTGAACACTTGCCAGCACCAGGGCATAATAGAGACTTCACCTGAAGACAGAATGGTAGAATGAGGATTTAAAGACATTTTATACAGAAAGGAGGGAAAAGACCAGCAAACATATCAGATTTCTAGCATGTCACAGTGTGTTTTCAAAATCTTTTATTTAAATGCATTTATACTCCCTTCTTGTTGGTTACCAAGTTAAAATGCTACAGGAAGAGATGTTCTTTACCTAGGGACTTTCTCCTCTTTTCCAAATATTTCTCCAATGCTGTATTACACTGTCTGTCCTATAAAAATCTTCCTAGCATTCTTCAGTAATTCAGTGAAAATGGCCAAAATGTTTACTTGCACATGATGAAGTGATTTGCAGGGGAGAAAAAAGAAGCCAAGCTATCCTGAAACATGAATCTAAGTCCTCTGCTTCCTATGAACAGTCCACTATTTCAAGACCTAATGCTACAGGATCTCTGTCATGCAAGGCCATAGATACTGAATTTTTAAAGATATTTAAGCATTTCCTGCTTATGACAAAAAGTCATGACAAAAGTGTGGGGTAGAGAAAGAAATCTACTTCTTCATCAACAATACTCTTCAACTGAAATCTCATTTGTTTACTTCATTTTTATCTGGTCAGAGAAACTGCATACTGGATACAATGACAGAGATACAATAAATACAGAAATGAAATTCTACTACCTTGTCCCAGAGTTGCAGATCTGGTTAAAGAGGCATCCTCCTGTCCTTTGAGTTGCCTTTTAAGTTCTTCTGCAGATTCAGAATGCAGCTGCAGGAAGTCCTTAATGGCAATTGAAGCTTCCTCTTTAATGGGATTTATCATTTTCTGCAGAGCTGGGATGTCTTCCTGCCGGACTCGCAGACAGAGTTTCTCCATCTCTCTCATATTGGCACGGAGTTGCTGCAAGAGTATTAAGAGTTATTTTGTAGCTTACTGAGTGAGAACACCAGACACCTTCTGTGCCTGAGAAGCACTTATCATCTTTATGATCAAGGGAGAAACGTTTTTGAAGCCATCACCACCACTATTTTGATTCTTCTGGCTGTCAGTTTTGTACTTGATTCACTTCTCCAAGTCAGTTTGTTTTATTTTGGATTTCAATTAAAGTATTCAATTAATTCAATCTGTAATTGCTGAAGGTATTTCTGTTTCTCTGGTCAATTTAGGTCTTTGCCAAAATATCTACACAACTTGCAACAAGTTGCAATAACATCCAAGTAAAGTGAGTGACTGCTTCTCAAAATTTGCCTTTTTGTAATAAGTAATGACTGTGCTTATCACAGGACCTCAGGATACAGTCACTCCCAACCCCCAACTACCCCAAAACTATCACTTCCATTTTGTGAAGACAACTTCAGGGACAAAGGAGAAGGATTACTTTTTTTCTTTTAATTTCTTTTTCAGATGAAGGACAAATATATTTGATTGGAATATCAAATTTAATAAAACAGGTAAATACCTCTTTAGTTACAAGACTTCTGAGAAGATATAAACCGTTCACAACTAACAAGAAGAGTACATGCACAAGCATTTCCCATGAGATAAATTTCTTTCTGCATTAAAAATATTTTTTTATTGCCTTGGTTTTAAAAATGCACACAAATTTTCTCTTCCTACATATGAAAAGAGGAAATTTACACCACTTATTGTTTTAGGACAGAGTTTTTATCTAATTATAAAAAAAAAAAAACCAACAAAAACCTGTAATAAAAATACGTTCTCTGCATTACTTTACAGTGATACAATAAATTTTATTCTTTGTCGTATTATTTACCAATTGTTTTGAATATTCTCACAACAGAACAAGAGAATGGATTGACACCAAGGAGTGGTTAGAAACAGAAAGATTTTTCTTCCAGAACACAAACCACGTACAGGTAATGCCTTAGAAAGGTAAAACTGACTATCTGGGAAAGCAAGATCTAGATGAAACTAATTTTATTTATATACACTAGTGGAATTAATTGCTTTTAATATCTATGAAAAGAACAGTAGAAAATCTAATTAGAGAAGAAGGAAGAGATTATTCAACTACATGTTGAAGTAACACTGCACAAGCTTCCAAAGAAAGAACTATTGATTTATTAAAATCATGTGCCAAATTACTAAGATTAGATTAGATTATATTGTATGCTTTCGTTAAGAGTACTATTAGCCAAATTAGGCTGCATTATTCAAGACTAACCTCAGGTAAAACCACTGATGGACAATTTAAAAAAAGGGAATACAAAAAAACCCCAACTTTGGAAGAAACTGAGCTCAATTACAAACATAGTAGCCAGCAACTTTCCTCATACATTTCCCATCTCTGTCTACCTCAGCTTCCTGGTATCTTCCCCTCTATGGTCTGCCCCTAAGTACTAGGAAAAAAACAAAGAGACATGTCAAACAAAAACTAGTGAAACAGTGACAACAGTGGGTTTGGGGTGGGATAACAATGGTTCCATAGCAGCTTCTTTTAAAGAAAAAGGAGAAATTTGCAAATGAAATGGAGTTAAATTGCTTGGGATCTGTACCACTGCAGCTGCTGCTGGGGCAAACTACAAGTCTGTGCAGTGACCAACACAACACAACTGGCTGATGGGAATTTGCACAGAAGCTTCAAGAGGTACAAACTGCTCATTGATCCTCACTTCCACTGCTCATTACTACCTTGCTGATCAAAGAGAAATATTTCTGAGCAAGATAGAGGAATCAGATAATGATATTCGCCTCTTTAGTGAAATTTAATTTTAGTAGCTCTTCCTTTGTGGCTTTGAAGAGAGGACTCCTGTTTCACTTACTGTCAATTAAACAGAAGGTGAATGGATTCAGCCTAGCAAGAAAGTTCAGCCCTGCTGAGAGGAGATACATCCCAGGAGCTCACCAGGGTGTAACATCATAAATGCTATGGATATGCAAATGACTGTGACTTCTTCTCATAGTAATTTTAATGGCACTGAGTTTAATTTCTAGGTAGAGCATTAAAGTGTATCACTCTCATCCCAACTGTCTGCACTTTTAAAACCAAGCTTGCTTAGTGAGGAAAGCAATACAAAATTCTCTTTTCACTTGTGGGAACTCCTGAATTTCAAACTCTGCAAATTCAATCCAAAAGGCACAGAATTTTTCTTTATAATAATTGCAATTTTGGTCCATTAACTTCCAAAATCAAACAACAATCTTTGTTTCAAGTGGCTTTCTCACAAAAACTGCAGGAAAACAGAACTGGTGAAAACATTGGGAAGTCATCCCTTCCATGTAGGATCTGCTGCCCCTGGATTATTTCTGACAGTTGTTTATCTAATCTGGTTGAAAAAGTACTTCTTTATGAAGAGCTACAACCTCCTTCACACCTCACTGCCAGAATTCAGAATGCTATAGCATTTCCTTATGTCTAACAGAAATCTCTCTGACCGCAGTTTAAACCAGGCATTTCTCATTCTCTTTGTTGAAAACAGAGAAAGACAAGCCCTGTCCTCTTTGCAACCACCCTCCATGTCTTTGCAGACAGCATAATCTGTTGGGTACACTTTGGGCAAAATAACTCATTTGTTGATCTTTACAAGAAGTCCTGGTTTCTCAATTTCTGACTGCATTCACTGGTCTCTCTCTATTCACTTCATGCCTTCCTTAGACGTGTGGTGCCCAAACTGGACAGACTATTCTACCTGGGATCCTACTACTGCTGACTGAAGAGGTTATAGGACAGACCACACTGACTGCTCTCCTGTTTATATATAAAGTCATCTGGCTTTTTTGGATCACTACCACACAATCAGTTCACTTCTACTCTGTGTCCCTCAAGTCTTACAAAATTCTTGGCCTAGGTCTCAGAACTCTGAATTTAAGGCTATCTTTACCCTGCAGACGGCCACAGGCTGCAATACTGAGCTGATTTTACATGATCCTTCACTGATACCACGAAGAATATCCTGCAGAAATAAAGTTTTTGACATTACTCCTCATGCCCTCACAGCATATCTACGCAGTATACCATAGAGGGGCCTAATCTGAGGATCCTTTTACAATGTTAAAGAAGACCTCAGCCATACAACTGAGCTTTGAAGATTTATGCAAAAAAAGAGCTGATCAGAAACCACCTTTAACTTGTAAACTATTTTCATCAGAACTAGAAACCATAAAAGTGAAAAAGAAAAGACTTAACATTTTTCAAGCAGCTTTCCAGGTTACAGTAACACAGTGGAGAGACTAGGTCAGCATAAACATGTTTTCAGAACAGAGTCTCTTTTTGTGGGCTGAATACAGACTAAAGCCAGACTGTTCATCTACTGCATTTTTACTCTTTTTTTTTTGTTTGTTTGTTTACTATCTTATTTCCTCTCCAGGAACTGCAGCATTTCCCTTCCTCTCACAACGAAAATGATCAGGGCAGTCCTTAGATGTTACAACAAAATACTGCCACTTCATTGAAATTAGCTTAAACCTTGCAATAATTAACTAATTGTGTGGTACAGTCAGCATGTATGCAGACAAAGCCTAGAAAACTGCAAATTCATTCAGGTCCTAACACTGTAAGAAGTTCATGGACTGTCCCTAAAAATGAAAATATACAAGAGCATGTTCAGAAGAACTAATACATTATATACAAGAGCTATTTTCTCAGTATTTTTGAAAGGGTCTCTTCTTGCCCTTTGCAAAGGTTTTTGTTTTCTTTGCCTTCCTTTATAGAAGTTTTTAATGTGGCACCCAGTCACTTGAAAGCAGAGCAACAGATTCACGCTCATCCATACTTCTATTATAGTTTTGACCATCATCAAAATTACAACAGAAGTAATTATTCTGGGTAAACTGAAAATTCAGAAAAATGGCTAATTATGTGCACATGGATTAAATGTAGAATGGCTGTGCATATATTTGTCTAAAACCTGTGGCGGATGCCTTGGGTCAATATTGACTTAGGGATTCCTAATGTATTTTTACAACATCTAATTTTGAGAGCAAAGTGTGTGCTGCAGAGAACATTTGGTATCACAATAATTAATCTGATTTCTTTGCAAACAAACAGATCACAAGTCCATCGGTAAACATTTAAACAGCTTACAGCAAACACATTCTACATGTCATATAATTTATTATCAAGTACTCCAGACTCCTAACTATTTAATTAAAACAAAGAGCCAGTCTGCTCTTCTTGCATGGACCCAGATACTTTTTCTGCTCTCTGGGTATCAGAATGTGAACCACTTTAGCACATCTAAATCTGCATCCAGAGCTAAAAGCAATAAGCAGCAAATAAAACCTAAGAAAATTTACTTTGACTGAAAGTGAAAAAAGCAAGCTTTAGATTCAAGACAAATATACATGTTTCTAGAGACAAATAAGCAGTTTTCTTATTAAAGCACTTAAAATATCTAAAAATATCATCTTCGACACAATTATTTTTCCTCTAATTATTGACAGATATTTGTTTTGCTAAAGAAATGATACTGGTAATTTAAAGTTACAAGAGAAGCTCTTCCCACAACTCAGATGAGAAAACAGATTAGAGAACAGACATAAACAAACACATGCTTACCACACCACACCTGTTAAAATGCCATTGTTTTAACAGAACTTCCACCTTTGGAAGCCTCTTTGAATATGAAGAATAAATTTGCATTAAAATTTCAAAAGTACTTGGTGAAGAATCAAAATTCACGCTCAAACCTCCAATGAGCAGGAATATAAACTGGATTTCATGTGTCACTTCATATCATCTACAGTAAACAAAAAGCTCATAGCACCTTCCATTCCTCAGAAAACACACAACTCCAGCTCTGCCTACCATCTAATTCTGTTTTTCAGTCAGAATTAAATTCTTCTTTCTGAGGTGAGTTGGTTTGGTTTTTTGGGTTTTTTTTTCATTTTTAGCCTGGTCTAATTTCACACAACAGTCACTAAGACACTGAAACAAACATGGGAATTCACAGAATTGTGAGCAATGGTTTAGGACTGTGCCACCTGTGCTGGCAAATCCTGCTTGTCTATGTGCAGTGTAGGTCAGTAACAGTAGCAAATACAGGTCCCCCCTCTGAACAACACTTATGAAACCAACACAAGATGCCTCTCCTGGCCAACACACATCTGTCCCCAGAATATTGGCAGTGCAGCTGTCACAGCCAGCAGATGTTATATCTGCCTCAACAAACTTTGTGCTGTAGGTGTGGTCTCTGTGTTCTTCTGTACTGATTTCATACTGTACTTTGCCTGTGTGCCATTTAGTGATGCTTGGCTGAGTTTCTACATCATTTTCATCAAGACATAGGTAATTTTAGAAACAGTGTATGATTCCCTGTGTGCTGAGTTATGGATGCTTATGAATGAAGTCACTGAGATGCCCGTGCTAACAAATGTGCTGGTATTTCCTCCCTTGATGATATCATGTACCCAACAACAGATGTGCACACCAAACTAGTAGTCCAGATGTTCTCTATGAAATTATGCTTTAAAATTAGCAGTATCCCTTATTGCAAGAGCTGTCTTCTAATTTAATAATGTAAGAGGATAGTTTGCAAAAGATCAGTCTCCAAACTTTTGGTTCTTCAAGAATATGGAGACGTTCCTGACTGTATTTGCCTCACAGGACACAACTAGGAAATCCCTAACTTTAAAATGAAGTAAAATGAAACTGTGTACTTGCTAGTCAAACCCACCTGAAAAATGTATGTCTCTCTGAAGGTCCATCCCTGAGGTAACCAGAGCTATGTCTGTAACTCAATCCCACCAGTGGCACAGCCATTTTCATATCCTTACCTGAACCGTTCGTCCCGCGTTGATGTGTTCTTCGTGCAATCTGTCCCAGAGCCTGCATCTCTGATACTAAAACAGAGGAAAAGGACTCCTTAGAATTTTTTTCTGGCTATGCAGAAAAAAAAAGCCACCTTTGGTAAATGATCACTTTAGTTTTCCAAAACTGAAAGTAAAAAAGTTGAGTCATAAACAATTCCACTTCAAAATTAGAGAGATAAATAGCAACATATTTTATGAAAAAATTTGTACAATGTATTTTACTGAATTACAGGCAACTGGGGTTTCACCATCAGTTTTTAACATCCAAGTGATATTGCATCCTGACACTGCTGTGGAATAAATCACTTGGTGTGGAATAAATCACTTGGTAGAACAAACAGCAGAAGAAGGATGAAGGAGTGGAATAGTGGATAAGCAGTACTGGTTATACAGGACAACGAGGTATCTAACACTACTGACAAAGAAAATGGCATTCATTACACAATGCTGCTGTCTACATTTACACTGAACATTTCCATGTATTACAAATTTCTACATATTACAAACACAGCTACCAGAACCATCAGGCCAGATCTGGCACCTCCATGAAGGTCCACTAACCTCAGTAGGAAACTATCCACACAGTACTTCCCACAGGACAGAGACCAGGCTATTACATTAGCAGAGAGCAAGTTTGGCAAAAGAACTGCATATTATCACATATCAACCTTTTTCATCATTAAAATAAATCAGTACCTGCTACAGGCAGTTGACACAAATAATATAGAAACTTTAGCATGTAAAAGAATAGTAAAATAATAGAAGTAGAAGCTGTGATTCCTGGAATGTGTGCTGAAACTATCAAAGAAGGTATTTACAGTATTAGACAATATTGAACTATTTAAATGTTTAGATAACAAGCCAAAATATTTACCATTCTTTGTAAGGCATTTTTATGGAAAGTCTATTTCCTCAATTTCTTAATAAGCTTTGTTACCAGTACTTTATCTACAGCCTCTATCTTTCCATAATTATCTTCATAATTTTAGATGTCACAGCAATAACAACCACAAGTTACTCAGCTTCATAAAATACAAGGAGAAATCTAAAGTTACTACTTATTTTCAGAGCAAAAAGTTATTTCATGTTAAGACTTTGTAGTGCTATGGAAGATAAAAGGGTTAGCGTTGAACAAAGTTAGATTAACGTCATTCTTCTAGGAAACTGAATAATAACAACCTCTGAATAAATTGCTATGCCATTAAAATTACTGCCAATGTTCTTCAAAATAAAATGGACAAAAAGCCCTGTACCAACAGTAGATCTTCATATTTAGTCACCCCTTAAAGAGAGCTGAAACAGGAAATTCTGAGGTTTTAACAGAAAGGGTTTAGGGAAAAATCACCTACTTGATTTCAGCTGACTGTAACACATTGTCCAAATAACTAATGATAAAAAAATCCTGTTATCCAGTTAAGAAAAATTCCTCAGGAAACCTTTACTGCTCTTCATAATTTCTACTAGAGAAGTTCAGCACATTCATCTGCGTAACACATTGTTTTATTACTTTGCTTCAAAATTCAGAATATGCTAGTGACGAGCCCAAAGAATCCAATGACTTAACACACTGACATTCACGTGGTCAGAGAATTCCTCCTTGTTGACTGCTCTTTGTCATGCAACACAAAGTAGGCCATACTTCTGCACAATGTTCACCCTGGGGGCCTCAAGGATGTTAAGCTCAAGAAGAGATGGTATTGACATTATTTATTGTGGAAGCTGGGGCTGTTCAGCCTGGAGAAGTTTGCATGGACACCTCACTGCAACCTTCCAATATCTGAAGGGGTCCTACCTGGAATCCAGAGAAGGAATCTTTATCAGGAGCTGTAGTGATAGGACAAGGAGCAATGGGTACAGCTTTCAAGAGAGTAAATTTAGGTTAGAGATTAGGAAGGAATTTTTTACTGTGAGGGTGGTCAGACACTGGAACAGGTTTGCCTGGGAAGATAGTGGATGCCCCATCACTGGCAGTGTTCAAAAGCCAGTTTGGGTAAGGCCTTGAGCCTAGTGGAAGGTGTTCCTGCCCATGGCAGGGGCTTGGAACTAGATGATCCCTAAGGTCCATTCCAACCTCTTAACATTCAATGGTTTTATCCTCAACAAACACGTGTAAAACTAAGGGAGGTCCATGAAGTAAAAACATCTATGGAATTCTAACCTGTTATGTCAGGTCCAGAGGAGGACCCCAAAAATGGTCCAAGGGCTGCAACAGTTCTCCTGTGAAGAAAGGCTGAGAAAGTTGGGATTGTTCAGCTCAGAGAAGAGCAAGCTCTTGAGAAACCCTACTGCAGCCTTTCCATAAATAAAGAGGGCTTAGGAGAAAGACAAAGACTTTTTACTAAGGCCTTTAGTGACAACAAAAAGGGACAATGCTTTTAAATGTTTAGTGGTTAAGCTGAGAATGGACATAAGAAATTTTTTTATAATGGGGGTGGTAAGGAACTGGAAAAGGTTGCCCAGAGACGTTGTGGATGCCTCAAATCTGGAAGTCTAGGTTGGATGGGGCTTTGAGCACCTTGATGTAATGAAATGTATTCCCACCTCATGGCAGGGAGGTCGGACTAGATGATCTTTAAAGCTTCTCTTCCAACCAAATCACTCAATAGTTCCTTATTTCTGTGATATTTATTCATAATAGTGCTATAGCCAAATGGTTTGTATTTCACAACCAACATATAAAACATTAGGTTACTCTTAGCCACTCAATCCATTTTGCTCTGTGTCCATTTTCTTGACAGCCCTCTATAGAAAGAAACTTTTCTGCTTCTGATTTGGATCCCTTCCATCTCTCCTTGAAAGTATCCAGTGGACATGGAGAGAACTCAAAAGTTTGTCATAGTATCTCGGGCTAAAAGCTCTTCAAGAAATGTCTTATACAAATGGATATACACTTGGATAAGACTGCAGGGAGACTCAGATACCCTCATTTCTCATGTCACCTGGACATATCTTCCCACCACAACAATGGTCCCAGGACAAAGGTAAAAAGCGTTTCACACAGCATCCTTTGGCACAGTCACAAGAAATGAAATTAAAACTGAAAGCAAGAGAGCAAAAGTGTCTTACAGCACTTATTTTTTAAAGGATTGTTGCATATCACCAACGAAGTTTAGGGCAGTAAGCCAAACAAAATCTTTACCTTCCTGTACTACCAAGTCAATTGCTATTATCTAACAGAGACTTATAGACAGCTGTACCTCTTTTGAATACACATGCATTTTATTCCCTCTTGGAATGAAAGGCCATCCAATCCATGGAATGCGCTTCAGAAAACAAGAATTTTCATGGGGAAAACATGGAAAGAAAGAAAAGTTCAGAGAACTGATTTCTTAAGGCTATAGCTTTTAAGTCTTCTGAAACTGTCATACAGAAAGTTGGACTCATGTTGTTGAGAAGCAATGATGACGAATTTATGGTAGCCACTTCCTCTGAAAAGGTGTATTCAAGGTCAAATTTCATTATATATTGATTTTATAGTTTCTTCAAACAGTGATTTAGGAGATTAATTGTTTGGACTATCTCTTGGAACCTAAGGTTTAAATCAATATTCATGAAATGAGGTTAGAGATATTGGCTTCATCATAAGTAAATAATGTTGCTGCTCTAAGCAATTGGACATAATTAGTGATTTTTGCTTAAAAGTAGCCTGTAAAATAAACAGGATGAGATTCTATAAAATTATCCTTTTACCTCTAGGGATGTTTGGTTTACGTGGCTGAAAGTTAATTTTACAAAAACTATTGAAGAGAAAATCATGACAGCTCACAAAAGTACTGTAACACATTCATTATGGCAAAAATGCACTTAAAGATATAAAATGCAAACTATCATACCAGTATTCCAACCAAACTACTGCTAACATTGGTGTTTACTACAAATGTAAAGGCCTTTGTGCACACAATTACAAATATAGAACTTTCATCTTTAGCCAAATTTGAATCAAAGCATTTTGTCATCAACTTCTCATCAAAAACCCTACATAATCTTTCAGCATTACTGCTTCTATACTGCAAAAAGAATTACATTAGTAAAAAGAGAACACTAACCTTCTCAATATTTATTTGGTGTTTTCTTAACCTTTCCAAATCTGTTGGAATTGCCACTTTAATGAATTTCTGAATTGCAGGTTCGATTCGGCGGAGTTTAACTTTTTCCTCATCTTCAGACATCCTAAAAGCAGCTTTCAAGTCAACAGTTGTTCAGTATACCTTCACCAAGGTAAAAACCCCTAAAAACCAAAAAAATTAAACCAGAAAGGTAAACTTGAATCACTTTTTAAAAAAATCAATGTAAGATAAATGAGTCTTTCTAATGATCACATATCCCCCAAAACCACAATTAAGCAGTATTAATACTTAATATCTGGAAATGTGCATTTAAATGTATTATCTCTACTTATTTGCAGGCTTTGGGGATCATTTTTCATAAAGCTTAACAGTAACAAGAAGAAAAAAACAGCTAAGTAATTAAGGCAGAGGCAAACATGCTTTGCAGCATAATGATACATGAAAAGGTTTGAAAAAACATTCCAATTAGATGCTTTGATTGATCAGAGTTCACATTTTGCCAATTCACATTCATTTTAAAATTTGTAAAACATGTCCTGAAAAGACACCAGAATAAAATTAATTTTGGAATTCCATTTCCTGGAAATGTAAAGAGCTCCTCAATTAAGATCTGGACTCCAAATTGTGTATGTTCCCTACTGACAATGACTAAGGCATCACCTAGTGAGGGGTATAAACAGGCTGCTGAAGTATTCACAAGATCAGCAAGGACATAAGCAGCCTGAATTCTGTTCCCTGCATAGCGTAAAACATAATTTTTGAGTTTCACTTCTCTAAAAGACAGATGCATAGTATTGTATGTAATAGCATTTATCTATAGAGCACAGGAGTAACACAAATTATGCTGAATGCACACAAGGGGAAAGGAGACATGTATGAGAAATTTTGTCACAAGTGTCAGTAAAAAGACATGTGCTAACTTGGTTATATGGAAGTACCTGGAGTACATTGGCTACTGTATCAGAAAGCTTTCCACAATTTTCCTCTTCCGGTAACTAAACTGATTTAAAGCAATAAACCCAGCACAATCCTCCTGCTACAGGTGAGGCAGGGCAGAATGTAACAGGTTAAAAAACATTCCTGTTTTTAACACAGCCAAACATGTTATCAACAGTGAAGTTAGACATCACTTTTCTCACATCTACCTACGGTGTGAAAATGCAGAGGGAGGGTGTTGATGTTTTCCTGAGACCTGTGATACCTGCAGGCAGAGAGAACATGAGGGCAGACACCAGCTGATGACACTGGGTCTTTGAAACTGCTCAGTGCTCAGCCCCAGCCCTCTTGTGCAGGCTGCAGGAAGCACAAGTACAAACCTGCTCCAAACGCAAAGGACCCAAGTGAGAAGCATCTTCCAGCAAGAAAAGGAAAGCACTCCTGGTATAGGGAGGAAGATGGCTGCAAATAAAACAACGCTGCATTTTTCAGAAGAACAGAATGCTAACTGGAGACTCTCCTCCTCCACCTATCGCACTCAACAAAGAAATTGAAAACTGTGGAAAGGTGAATGTTTACTCAGAACAGACCAAGTTAGGGGAAGTCAATCTTTAAGGTTTCAATGACACATATTTTCTTTTTACAGAAACTCAAAAGGAAATTATTTCATCAACTGACTTTGCAGTCATTGCTAAATCATCCCCACTTCAAATCATAAAGACACACTATCAAGGTCTTACAAATCCCCTTCTAACCCAAGGCATTTAATAATAACCTTCAAATAAACACACAGTGGATCCGTAACCTCACACTTTTCAGGTTGCAAAAAGAACTTTATACCTTTTGTATTGATTCACTCTTTTCACCATTCTAAAAGCAGCAGTTTAAATGCAAGATGATTAAAAATCAATCCCAGTATACCTTGGTCGCTACAGTCCCTAACTTTTGAAGAGGCACTCAGTTGAACTATATTCTGAGTTTAGAACTGATTTTTTTATAATGTTCAAAAGATAATGAGCAACATACTCCAAACTGCAGTACTTCCTCTTCAAATGCACATTTAATTTCCTGGATTATACACTAATCCATGAGTTTATGAGCTAGAATTAATTAAAAAGTGGTTCCCTAAAGATATTTAATAGCCATGTCATGCTTTTCCTTAATACTGAATCATCCTGAAGAAGTGTTGACGCAAATCCTTCAAATGTATAACACAACATGATCTCACAGAAACACCCAGACCATTCTGTCCTACAAGAAATACTGCAGAGACTAAGCTAACTTCACCATAACTTTGTCCTTAACCTTTCATGACATCTGGAGATTGATGAGAGTCAAAACTGATAGTTTAGATGACTTACAATCTGGAGCACTGTGAAAGCAGAGTTACTGTACACCATGGCCATGTGCCTTGGGTAGATGATGGATGGACACTCCACACTCACCAGACCCCTCCTTCAGTGTTTTACTATTGTCCAGGCTAAAAACAAACAAACAAACAAAACCAAACCACGACCACAAAGACCTTCCTTGTAGCTAAACCAGCTTGTGTCCGCTGCACCTCACCCCACTGTCATGCACCTCCAAGAGCAGCCTGGCTCTACAGCTTCCACCCTCAACAACAAGATCTCCCCTTCCTTCACCTTCTCCTAAGGCTGAACAAACTCACCTTTGTTTCTCCTAGACTATCACATGCTCCAGCCCTCTAACCAGCATGTGGTCTACCACAACACTCGGGTTCTTTTCTGTAAGGCTGCTCTCCATCAGTCTTCCCAACCTGTTCTAGGTGCACAGCTTTCTTATTGCCTCTGCTGGAATTGTTGAGGTTTCTGTCTGCTCTCATCTCCATCCCATCAGGATCCCTCTGAGCAGCAGCCCTGTCCGGCCTATGAACCACTCTCCTCAGGCAAGTGAAAACACTGGACTCAACTTCAGCTTCTTCAGGAAGGTGATTTGTCTCTGTCCTTGGATCTGAGTATCAGTGACTGAAATAACACTAATTCAGAAGCGATCAAGACTGAGATGCAGAATAACTTTCAGTCAATTATGTAAATAAAAGAAACATATCCAAAGCAGGCTGTAGCAGCACAAGTCACATATGGTAACATACTTGTCATAAATTTCAGAAAATGCTGCTAACACACCTGAAATGTTAACACTCATGAACTTTTGTTTGTTAACACTCATGAACTTCCATTAAACTGCCTAGTACTCTCCCCTGAAACCCAGTACAACAATGCACAGCAATCCTCAGGAGTTCTGCCTGCCCAAGGAAACACTATGTAATGATTTAATTTTAATTCACTCACAAAACTTCAGACAATCAGCACCACTTGAAAAAGGTACACCCAGCATAAATGCCTTATTGATAAGGGTTGAAAGGCCAAAACATTTTCCCCTGAAAATAAAATTAATTAGAATATAAGGACGTACAACAGCTTTCCCCCTAGGGTGACCTGAAACATTTCCTAGAGTGGTATTGGCCCCAAAATTGCAGTGACATTACTGCTCACTTGACTGAGGCCTGTAGTTAGTGAGGAACATGCTCCTGTGGTAGGCTACAGCCAAACTGAACTTCAGGACTAAATTACATCTTTTCCTTTTTGTCTGTAAAATTAATCAAAAGAAAATAACTTTGTTAGGCTGAAATAAGGCACAGACACCAGCCTGAACGTGTTCACAAAGTAACATGAAACTGCTTAGTGGGATAATCAGCAGCTGTACACATCAGACTGCGGCTCCCAGTAGATCTGTGCTCTTGTGGATAACCTGGCAAAACAGACTTGATCCAGGCAAGGCAAGGGCACATGACTGCATTTTGAGAAATCAGAGCAGACAACAGGCATTTTGTCTTGGATTTATATGTTTGAGCCAGCTGCAGAAGGGCAGAAAATAGCTAATGACTAACACGTGAACACCTTTTGCACAAAGCTGAACCGGTGGAGCGAGTCTGCAGTGGGCTGACGCCTGAATTAAGAGTCCACAACAGTTCAACCTACATCAGTGCCCTAATACTGAATTCTTGGTATTAACAGAATTACCTCTGGTCTCACCCCAGAACCACACAAACAATTAGGCTGGAAAAGACCTTAAGGACCATCAACTCCAACCTATCAACACCACCCTGTCAACTAGAGCATAGCACTTAGTGCCATGGCCAGTCTTTTCCTCCAGGGACAGTGCTTCCACCACCTTCCTGGACAGCCCACTCCAATGTCTAATTAACCTTTTTGTGGAAAAAATTCCCCTTCAACCTAAACCTCCCCTGGTGCAGCTTAAGACCAGCAGGTTTCTGCAGGCCTACCCTGCCTGTACCGTGCCCTGGAAAGGCAAGGTGAGTGTTAAGAAAACATAAGCATAAAAAATAACAACAGGCTTCAATTCTTATATAAAGACCTTCAAGCGGACTAAACTAGTTCTTTTTTTCCTGGCTTACAGTTTTAAAAGCTTGGGCAATGCCAGGCTTAACAATCTGTCACGCTACAAAGAATAAATAAAAAAGTAAGTAAGTAAATAAATAAGACAATCCAAGTTGGTGTGGTAAGTTCTGTCCCGATCAGCACCCCACAACCCGACCGCGGGGGACCTCGGGCCCCGCCGCTGCTGGGGGCACCCCCAGCCCCTCCGCCGGGCAGGCCCGGGAGCGGGACGAGCCCCGCCGCCCTGCCACGGGCCCGGGCCCGGCCGGGGGCGCCGGCGGCCGGCG
>VZUI01053344.1:0-15506 GCA_013401135.1 Cettia cetti
TGCGGTGGTGGCTGGGGCAGCAGGGATGTCCCAGCAGAGGAGGAGGAGGGTGCCGCGAGGCAGCGCCGAGGGAACAGCGGCGGCAGGACAGGGTCGGTCGCACAGGGCAGGAGAAGATGGACTCAGCTGTTCTGGAGCTCAGGAGCCGATGATGGTTCTCAGGACTGGAGCCAATGGAGAAACCGAGAATCCTCCCACAGCAGCAGCAACAGCGGCAGCAGCCAGACCTGCCCTCCCTGATACCAGGAGCAAGAGAAAGCAACAGCCCCCCACCCCGTCTTTTCCTGCCTTGGACAAGCACCCATAAGAACCCCTAAGCAGCAATTAGTTCCCTTGGCAACCCAATGGGGAAAAATTCCACAAACAAAAGGAAACAAATTCAACCCCCAACACTCCCATCCCCTAGCCTCTGTCTAACAGTAGTCCAAAATAGAGCTCCAAGCTAAGACCCGGGCAAACATTTGAGTGGTTTGTAAAATGTGGAAATACTTTTAACTTTTTCCACTTCCATATCAGGATAAAACTCCAGGATGGAAACATCTGAATTGGTTTAATTGAGGTATTTCTTATTTCAAGTTTATTTTTTATTGTATTTATTTATTTATTTCAAGTAATTTAGTTATTATCAGTAAAGCTGGGTGACTTGTAGACTCTTCAGCTCAAAACCATCCAGTCTGGACAATAATATTTTGGAGATGTACTGAAACTGGGTCTTTGAGGTTTAAGATTGAGCAATTTGCCAAATACCACAATGACCTCGTATGCAGGGTTTTTCAGACCCCATCCCTTCTGTCCCTGCTTGCCTTGGTGACCCCAATTCTTGCTCATGCATTTACATTTGATTTGTAATTTGACAAAAAAAGAAAATGTTGGGGAATATGTTCTGTTCTATCCCAAATGCATCCATCCACCTGGAAAAAAAGTCTTTCACCAACCACCAAGTATATATAAATGGGAGAATTGGTAGAATTAAATTCCTGGAAATGCTGCAGTAACACTGTGGTTTGGACCTATGTGGCAGAGCATTTAATTGCTGTGTCCCCCTCTTCTTCCAAAGGGACACTTTATCCCTGACTAGGTACCACACACTATTCCTCTTTGTCCCCAGGCACTTAGCAAGGAGGCAACAGCGTCCCTCCTTCGGCAGTGGATGTGAGATGAGGTCCTTTCTTGGTGGGCATGGCACATAAAAAGGCATCATTTTATAGCCTATGGCTTAGGTGGGTGGAGCTGGCACTCCTGAGCTGCAGCACCCATGGCATCTGGCCTGGTGCTGTTGATTTGTGCTGTAGGATTTGTACACCAAAGCAATGTTTCCCATGAGACGCCTTTGTACGCTGTGAGCTCAGCAGAGGTGAACCCCTCTCCGTCCAAAGCACTTCCTCAGCGTGAGTCAAAGATTGCATCTTTTGATGGGGAGCTCTAGCTTGATTTAATTAGCTCGATAATTGTATGACTTTCAGATACCACGAGACTTAAATGCATTTTAAAAAATGACTCCCTGCCCAAATGGCAGACTACCAAATTCTTTATAGCAACTAGAGAGCTGAATTATTACAGAACAGATGGAAAAATACTTCTGAATTTTTAAGAAAGCAGGAATTTACAACCTAGATTTAAATTTATTTTGACTGAGATGTGAATAACAGACATTTTCAATCACATGCTCTTTACAGACAGGTGACCCATTGCCTGCTTTCATTGATATTAAAGCAAATATCTGTGTCTTCCTGAAATGGCATTTCATCACACTTCATCACCAAGAAAAGTCTTTTCCTTGCTATCCTGTTTATTTTTTCACAGCTTTGGCTATAAAATTTCATCAGCTGTTTTTCCAAAAACGGTTTTGTACCTTATGTGGAGCTATTTGCCATAAAATGTTACATTTCCCCAAAATACAATATTCTTTCTTATTGTCTAAATCTCTGGGAAAAAGCCTATTCTGGCAGCCAGGGGGGAGGTGAGTAGATGGATGGGTTTTATTTCTCTGGCTGTGAGTAAGAGCAGCCCTGAAGAGCTGCCTAGAAAGCCTGTACAAGGAAAGGGTTTGTTGGCATCCTGCAGGGATTTGCCGTGTTAGAGGATATCGGAGGGACGTGCACATGGGGCAGCATTGCAGCACAGACCATCACGCCCCTCAGAGAGGGCAACAAAGGCATGGCCCTCTTTGAGCATCTCAAGGGCAATTTGTCCCTCTGTGCAACCAAAGCAGCTCCCACGCAGGGAGGTGGCCCCAGCCCAGATCAGCCAGGACCTTGCAAGCTCTGCCAGGTGGGGTGGGCAGCGAGAGTCACACTTGTGGAGTGACAGTTTCCATTATGGGGCATAGGTTCCCCTGCTGCCCTAGAAGTCAATACTAATGATGACAAATAAGCAGTCAGGATTTGGACACATTGGGAATGAGATTGCACAGACAACCTTAAAGTGTCCTGTTTATTCACCTGTCCTATGATACAGCCTTGGATTTCAAGGTTGTATACACTCCTATCAAGGTTACCTGCCCCATTCATTGTGAAACACTGATGGGATGTAGGAGGCTGCGTGCAGACTCTCTTGCATCATTTGCCGTGCAAAAGAATGTTATTGCATGACACAAGAAGGTGGGAAAGGCCTTGGACCGTGTTTCCCTTTGCCAGCTGACCTCCCCTCTCACCCTCAGTGACTGGGCTTGTGTTATGCTGAGCCTCCTCACTCACAGCCAAATGCACAGAGCCACAAACCCCAAAATGCATGCTCAGAAGCTCTGCGCTTCCCTGGTGTAGGCTTAAAGGCAACCTTCTGTCCAACCATCAGAAGTCTGCATGGCAGGACCAGGCTGGCTCAGACACTCACCTTACTGCACATTTGCAGGGGTGGTTCTCTCTCCAGCAGCAAAAGCTCTCATTTCCAGAAGGTGCCTCTGCTCTCCTGTCCTGAAGGACAAAGGCCCGTGGGGATGGGATGAATCCCAGCCTTTTCTAGCAATTGTTTTTTCAGGACAAGGTGCAACTGGTACAGGGGAACAGGGAGCCATAAAAATGAGAACCTGCATCTAGGTGGATTAAGAAAACTGCAGGGCAAGTTTTTATTGTGGTTCATTGTGTTTCTTTCACATGTATTTTATTATACAAGCTGAGAGATCTTCTTCAGAAATAAAAAGAAGTTGCCTGGCAAATGTTCATCACCCTCTTTCATTTTTTTGTTGGGGATTGACATAAATACCAGTTAGATGAATCCTGGTTTCCCTGAAGAGGTGTGCAGATTATAATAAAAACTCCCAGGAGAGTCATCCCCAACCACTGCATACTCAACCATACTTATAGCCAGCATCAATGGCACAAAAGCCCATTCTCGCTGCATTGAATGCATGGTGACTTTGATAAAGTAAAGACACTTCTTTCCTACCCAAAATCCCTGATCAGCTTTCTCTGATCTCATTTCCATGGTTAAAAGTCCGTAAGAGTGGGGGATTGTTTGTAGAACTTAAGGCAACCACTTTTACATCTCATGCTGCACATATTAAAACTTACAACATTTGATAGTCAAAAGCTGATTCAAAAGCCTTACTACAAGGATTTCCCAATGTACTCTGAGAGATTTCCTCTGTCTTCTCTTCTCTTTCCCTTTCTCTTTCCCTCTTCTTCACTGCTTTTTTTGACTCTCACGCATATGTGCTTTCTACTGGCAAGCTCTCAGTCAGTCAGCTGGTTGGTTGGGTTGGCTTTTTGATAGAGAAGATGCAGTCCAAGAAAAGACATCTTTAAATTGAATACTTTGAGATTTATGCTTCATTATATTCAGGGACTTCTCAGGGCTTCAGTGGCCAGGAGGTAGCTAAGCTGTTGTTTGCTTAGTGTACTGTCTCTTGCACTAATCAGGCATTGGTTTATTTTGATCTTACAAAGGCCAATTCTCTACTACCCCTAATAAAATTACATTTATCTGTACCCAGAGGCTGTAGAACAAGTTTTGTTGCAATTAATTTTGCAGTAAATTGTTCACTAAAACAGGAAACTGCCAAGAATGGGCTTCCATACTACAGAGTTTACACAGGCCTTACCCTCTGTTTATTTGCTCTTGAATGTAAGCTTGCCTGGACCTCCAAGGTCTGGGAGGAGAAAATGGTCTGATGGTGCTGGTGAGGCAGTGCAGTGTTGGTGGGGCAGCACAAACTCACGAGGCTCAGGGGCTGACAATGGGACCTTTGTGCCTCTGTTTGGGACCACAGGAATGTGAGCTAGTAAGGATATTAAGCAGCCAACACACAAGTGAAGCAGGATTTGTCAGGTGTACTGTCTCAAAAATAGTATCTATATAGAGAAATGTGTGAGAGCATACATGAGTTGCTAGAACCTTGTCCAGAGAAGGACAACAAAGCCAGTGAAGCGTCTGGAACATCAGTCTTATGGGCAGCAGCCGAGTGCTTTGCTTTCTGCTTTCCCCCTACCTCCCTTCTTGGCAAAAGGAAGAGTGATACCTTCAGGTCAGATCCATCACATCAGTCCTTTTAAAATATGAGTACCTGATCATCGTTTGACTGGTGAGATGTTGCCAGGTACTGGCAGCATGAAGGCATAGTGATATTGCACCATAAATTCACGTCATGCTTCTTTTTTCCAAGCTAGGCTGCAGGTCACAAAGATCACTGGGTGCAACAGTGCAGCAGTTTGTATTTACTAGCTGGTAATAACACAATCTGGACCACAGTGTGAGCTTATTTACATGGGTGTCAGCCCAGAGTAGCCTCTTGGTGCCACTGGATTTATAAAAGATTTACACCCCTGCAACTGAGAGCAGAATTTGACCCTAAATTATGATGCAGTTAAAGACCCCATGTTTCTGTGTTGTGGAGCATTGTTTACACCCACATGAAATGGGTTGTAAAATGCCATTGCACTGATTTGTTGGAGTGTTAGGCTCAATTTGCTCAGGTGTAAATAACTACCCGGTGGGTGGCATAATATTTGCATCCTGTAGCTTAAGGCGTTGCTGTCTGCTGCAAATCAGTCAGGCTTCAGGCTCCAGTATCCTCCTGGGAGCAGGATGGATCTTCCGGCCTGGAGAAAGTGATGCAATAGCAGATTGCTAATGAGTGGGAGTTCATGGGGCGTGACATACATAGAATAAAATTGGAATATCTTGTGTATACTTCCATTATTTTTTGCAGCTGAAATCTCGTGTCCTGATGACTCCTTTAGCGATCTCTCCGCCGAGAAGCACGCCGGAGCCGGATATTAGTTCAATTCCCCAGGATGCAGCTACAGTCCCCAACTCGGACACCCCACAGGCCCTCACAGGTACTCAGCCTCAAGTGCTCCTTGGCCAAGGGGTGAGCAGGAGCCAGGGCTGACAGCCAGATGTCACAGCCAGATGCTGGGCTTTCCAGAACGGGGCGAGCTCATTAAAATGGGGTGTTTGCAGATTAATCTAGCAACCAGTGACAAAGAGCAGAGTTATCCTGCAAAATTGTATTTTGACTGCCATATGTCAAGTTTAGTGGAGATGTCAGTTCCATTCCTCTTGAAAAGCGAACATCAAAAACCCATGAATGCTCCATTTTATACCTTACGTTTTCACCCCATCTAATATGTTGCGATGACCAACCTAAATCCCTGTGTGAACATGAAGCACCTGTTACAGCTATGGGGAGAAGAACTGAGGAGCCATGGTCTGGCTGTAGGCAGGGATACCAGCACAAAACCCCCAATGCCTTATCACAGCAGCAGGCATAGTCATTTCCAAATGTAGTCGGAAAACACAGCCTTACACTTTCCTTTTGTTTTTATTACCAGAAGAAACATAGGTCAAGGCTTCTAAACTGATGTAAATGAGAAGAAAATCAACAAGACAGCAGATTTACCCTGAGATTTGAGCAGAGAAATTGATTAGATAACATTAGAGCCTAAACACAACACATAAATCCCATTATTTCTTAGCTGGGATGCACAGAGGAGAAGTTTTCCATCTGCTCTGGTGGCAGAATGATACTAAACCTAGTAACAGTGACAATAATATATTTTATTCTCGTTTATCCCTTCACACACAAAGTCTGCAAAGCACTTGGCAAACACCAGCTGAGAGGATGAAAGTGTCCTGAGAGGTGTGCCCAGGGCTGCTTTTGGAGTGGGACAGGGAGGCACAGTCCACCAGCCCTGCCAGATCACCAGGGTGGCTGCAAAGGCAGGGGCTCCACGGGTCATTTCAGGCTCAGTGGATGCAGTGCCCCACACCTCTGTCAGCCCATCCTCATGCCACTGGCACCTTTCCTCCCAGCATCCTCCCAACAGTGCATGTAGGTTCCCACCAGAGCAGGGCTGGCAGGAGATGAAGGGAAGATCAAGCCAGCTTTTACCTCCCTCTCTGCTTCAAAAAGACTGTAGGGACCCAGGCTCCTCAGTGGGGGACTCAGCACATTGCCTGCAAGCTGCAGAGTCCCTCCCACAGCTGAGCCCTGACAAAACCAGTGGATTGTCACGCAGAAGCCACATTCTGCAGATTTGTCAAGGTGTGAGACTCCGTGAAAGCTGCACTCTGACATCCCCTGAAATTCCTGCATGCTGCTGCTGTATTTTCAGTGCACTATCCTTTTGTTTGTTTGGCACTTGGAAGGTGTGAAGTGGTATAATGATAAGTATGATTGCTATTATCCTCCTGTTTACCCAGGATGTACTTCTTGAGCCCCTTCTGCTGGTTCCTGAGAGATGGGGGAGCAGAGTGCACTGTGACAGTTGCACTAGATTTTCATTATGGTGATGCAAACTGTAAATTATATCCAACTTTACACAGCTGTCATCATGTCCTCCACTCTGCTTGATGGGGTTTTTTTGTCACATATCTGATTTCTGTCAGGAGATAATGTTATATTGTTTGAGAGATGACAGCTCGAGCACACTCTGCCAGCTATTATAATATGTCTCACTTTAGCCTGACTCTAGGCTGTGTCTTAGTCGCCCTTAGTTACCGCAGCGCTATCCCTGCTTCCCCCGAGATGCAGTTAGCCTCAGCCAAGCTTAAAATAAGTCCATGGTAGTGAGAAGAACACTCGTTTTTTTGGCTATTGCTGGCAGGCCTGATGGCATGTAGAAAAACTGCCTTTGCAGCTAATGAGAAGAGGCATATGGGGCTTGGCTGTGGAGAGGTTGGGGCAGACTCCCTCACAGACCCCTCTGTGGCACAGTCACGTTGTTGGAGTCCCAGAATGTTGCACTACACACCTTGTACAGTTTCTCTCAACTTGATGCGGTTTGTAGAGTGTCAGATTGAACATGGAGGGTTAGGAAGCTCCCAAAGGCCGGATTCTTTGCCATGGCACTGTGCAGCATAACCCTCCAGAAATTACAGCTGCATTAGAGTCAGAAGAAGCAAGGATCCAAAGCCTTTCCAAAAGTCATCTCAGAGCAGTGCTTCTCACAGCAGCTCTCAATGAACCAGTCTAAAAACAGAGGGGGGAAAAAAACCCCAAAAAAACAACCTGAAGACACACCTCAGGCTGGCATGCCCTCCTTGCTGTGAAGTCACTGCTGGTAGTCACCATTCTGCACTCCCAGTACATTTTTCTGGTCACAAGTTGTATGAACCAGGTAGACTCAAGAGAGCAGACCCAAGGCACATATAGGAGTTTTTTTAGAGGTGTGTAGATTATCCTAGCCTGTGACACTGAAGTAGACCTAAACTCAGCTTGCTTTGCTCTGGTAATGGGTCATTAACACAAGGAAGTCGGGCTCTGCCATCACAAATGGCAACAATCCACCAGTGAAGGAAAAACTCGGGAAATGAATAGAAGTGTAGAATGCTAGCATTTCCAAGGATGCTCTCAGGACTGTTTTGTAATAACCTTGTTGGGATTTTATGTCTACAGTCTGCATTTATGTCAACAAACAAGCGAACCTGGGGCCGTACCTTGACAGAAAAAAGGTGCAGCAGCTGCCAGAGCACTTTGGCCCGGAGCGGCCGTCGGCGGCCCTGCAGCAGGCAGTGCAAGCCTGCATCGACTGTGCACTCCAGCAGAAGGTGGTCTTCTCCCTCATCAGGCAGGGTTATGGAGGCGAGATGGTGTCAGGTAAAGCATCTGGGTAAAGGGTTTGTGGCCAGTAGGGAAGCCTGGAAGTCCTAACATGTTCCCCAGTCCTGACTGCCCTAGATGTCCTGTTCCCGTCAGCGGGACGGCAACCAGCTTTGAATATCACTTATGCCTTTGTAAAATGACCTTCGTAAAATCACCTTGGTGTCAGGTGAAAGACTGTTGGTAAGGGGTATTGCAGTGATGATTCAGGCGAAAAACCAGCACTCCAGTCTGCCTCTTACCACTCTTTGGAGCAGTGCTGAAGCCAGGGCTGAGAGCTGTTTTCATGCAGCTGTTCAAGGATGGGCAGCAGTGCCAGCCCACTTCATGACACACATGCCACCGCAAGTACACAAGTATGCCTCATGTGATGAGGGTGGCAAAACTCTGGAACAGGTTGCCCAGAGAGGTGGTGGATTCCCCAAACTCAGATATATTCGAGGTCAGGTTGGATGGGCCTCAGAGCAATCTGAGCTAGCTGAAGATGTCCCTGGTCATTGTAGAAGGGCTGGACTAAGTGACCTGTAAAGGTCCCTTCCGGACAAACTCTTTCTATATCTCTGTGATTCTGTGTTTCTCAAAAGGACAACTTTTATGGAATTTAGTTGATGGTATGTTCCCTACCTGCAGTTTGTGAGCCAAACCTGCTGTCCACTGCAGGAGCTGCAGAAGTCCCATGGCAATTCCCCATGCAGCAGGACTGCACCACTCTACACAAATATATCAGAGACAATCAAAGACCAAGGGGAAATTCCCAGCAGCTCCTCATCTTCCCACAGTGGCACTTCTTGCTGTGTCCTGATGTACCTCTCGTGTTCCACAATGAATCCCCTGGCCTGGTTCTCAGCATGAACGTGAACTTTTCTTCTATCACAGCAAGAGTTTTGTGTCACAACATTCTTTTGGCATATGGGGAATGCAGTGGGAACGAAACAATGATGGGAATATGGGAAGAACGCTCTCCAATGAGCTGCTGCAGATGAGTCAGGTACAAACACAAAGCCAAGGATTGCAAGTCCAATCAGTTTCACAGGGACTGCAGATGCTCAGCTGTGCCACTGGGACCTTCTTGTGTGGGAGCCCAAGCTCCGGCTCTCTGTGCACCATATAAATCGTGCTTCTTCCCTCTCCTCGAGTTCTCTGTAATCGCAGGTGTGTCTTCCCTAAGGGACATCAGAAATACTCTGAGAATGATCCAGATTTGTTCACAGAAACACAAGACTGAAGCAATTCAGTGCAAAACTTCAATTTTGCCTAGTTCTCTGCTGCATATATGATTTTCATTACAATCAGGAGAGTCATATTATGCACCAAGCCTGCCAAACTCCTTGGTCTCAGTTCCTCTGAGCTGGCTCAGCTTCAGCTTCACCTGAACTAAAAGCACCTGATCAACATTTCTCCCAATTTCATGCTTCTTCTAGTCATCAAAGAGGGGTGAATGGCCTCCCAGTCATGGCGTGGCTCTTCAATTGCACCTCATTCCCACCAGCGCAGATGAGTTTTGTCAGGGGCTTTCCTATCTTCCCATGGCTTGGCTCACAGATGCTCAACCAGCTGTGGAGCATGATCTCTCACAGCAGCTCAGGAAATCTCTGAAGTTATCCCCAAAATTATAAGTCTAACGTTGCAGGTTTTTTTGTTAGTAATGATGGGAGACTGTAAAGATTGGGAAAGAACCTTCCAGGTGGAAGAGTTCAGGCAGCCATATCATGTTTTCCTCCCTGCAAACCTGTTGAAATTGAAATGTGTCTTGCTGCAACTGATCCTGGTGGGTCTGTTTTGACCCCTCCACCCCTCCCATAGCTGGGATCTTATGCCCTTTTTGATTCTTGGCTAAATATGTACCCCGACAGATTTACGCAGGAATTTTAATTGCTCTGCTCTTACCCTTAGATGTATTTCTAAGAGAGCCACTCTTATCCTGCTAGGCTGAAATACACAGTTCCTTTCAGGTGAGAAAGATCACTGGATCAGTGAAAGGAGTGCAGTCCTTGTCACAGTCCCACAGAGCAGGATGGTGGTGGCTGCAGTGCCACAGGGAAAATTTCTGTTCCCCAAACATCAATGCAGTCTGCCTGTGCACTTCTGCAAGTGGGAATTCACCCTTCTTCAGCCTGTATGATCAGAATGATGCCATCCAATCATCAGGATCAATCCATCTCAGGTTTCTCCAGAACTTTGTATAGTGGCCTTAACACTCCATTTTCTCTCCTGGAAATATTTTATTCCACACCTTCTGGAAATATACCTGAGTTTTTCATGAGTGTGTCACTTTGCTGTTTTATGGGCAGCTGGCAAGCTAGTATTATCATTTCTTCTCCCATCAGGTTGTTTGGGCCTCTTCAAAGAGTTATGGATTTCTGTTTATTTTCCAGATTTTTTTTCCCACTCATTTTTACTATCACAGAAGTCAAAATCAGTCAATCCTTCCTGTGCAATCTCCCAGGCCTCTTCTCCATTGATGATGTCTGCCAGCTTACAGCATGCACAGAATCTTTTTGTGCCAGCCCAGACTGCTGTTGGTATCTCTCTGGGACTTGGGGTCTCTGGACAGCAGACCCTGTTGTCATTTCTTGACACACCTCTCGTATGCAATCATTTCCAATTTAATGAAAGATTTTGCATACTTTACTGAATTCTGGAGAGACCACAACTGCCAACCTTCCTTTGCCTATAAATGCAGTCAGCTCAGTAAATAAAGATCAACAATGAAGCTGTTACCTCTCTCTTCAGTACAATCTGGGTACCTTCCATTCACTCCCAACCATGCCTTTAATTCTTATCTCCCCATTGTCTTTTAAAACCTTGGGTACTGCTGAAGTCAGCCTAACAGCCCATCACTATTGGTGATCACTGCAGATCACTTTCTTTCCCCTTCCTTAGACCAGAGTATCATAATTGCCTCCTTCTAATCACATGATACAATTTTCAGATGGATGCATATATTAGAAAACCTTGCACTGCTGGCCATGCCAGTCAGCATCTTTCAGCTCTCCGGGGGGAAGGTGATCTGGGTCACACAAACTCAGCTCCTTAAGCATCTCCATTTTGTTGTGTGCCTCAGGCAGGGTAATTTTGCAAAATATTTGCATGCAAATACCTGAGTAAAATTATTTCCCCTGCTCTCAATCTCTGCCATGCATCCACAGGTATTGAATTGCTCCTGTTTTGCTT
Source organism: Cettia cetti (assembly GCA_013401135.1). NCBI lineage: Eukaryota > Metazoa > Chordata > Aves > Passeriformes > Sylviidae > Cettia > Cettia cetti. The sequence goes on from VZUI01053344.1 coordinate 11,216, forward strand.
TCCAGTTTCAGCTTCTTTTGAGGGGAAGCAGCATCTCCAGAGCCTGCTGGTAGTGAACAGCATTGGGTACGTCCTGCGCTTCCTGAAGAAGCTCTGTCGCAGCCTCCTGTGTGACAATCTCTTCAGCAACCAGCCCTTCCAGCAGTATGGCGCCGTGACGGAAAGCCCGGAGGGGTACGGAAACAGGCGGATGGAGGCAGGTAGGCTGCTTCATCACCTTGGGCTCAAGATTTAATAGAGCTCAAGAAATGACTGTCTGTTGTTTTGGTGCTGTGCCGTGTATGACAGGGAATTGCAGGCCTCTGTGGGACCCTTGCAGAGGGAGGCAATGAGCTTACCTGCAGTATTTTCCCAGTGGCTATAGAGAAGCTGTTCAGGTGAGAACCGAATTGAGGTGTCCCAGCAGAGAATTTTTGGGCCAGCATGTTGTGTTAGAACAAACCTAGGGTACATATTATCAGCTGTGGCACAGACAGCCTGATCTGCCACCTCCATCCTTGAGGATAAACCTAAAGAAGCTGTGACCGCTAAGAGGTTTGCTTTGCTACTTGCAGGGATGTTTCTCCTGGCTTAAAACCCTCTGGGACCAGCAAGGTCCCTATCTTAGTGCTTGACCATGTGAGGCAAAGCCTGGAGGAGCTGTGGCATGAGGCAGATGCATCCAACGATGGTGGTGGTCCTGAGGCACACCTGCCCTGAGCAGCACTGGGCTCCCAGATGGATGGCATTCCTGAGCTTCCTTCCTGTTTGTATTCTGGGACAGGGTGCTGGCCCCACACAGCCCCCATGGAACTGGGACATGCCTGCAGTCCTGTATGCAATCAGAGGCTGGAAATGCCCTGGGGCCTTACTACGGTGTTGCAAAGGCTAGTTTAGAAAAAAAGAAAGATGTAAGTTATGGGCATGAGTCTTCATTTCACCTGCAGGCTTCCTCCTGACTTAAACTATTTTTCTTTTTCTTTTATTAACAACACTGTGGGTGTTTGGTGAGGACATTGTCTCTCATGCATTCAATTTAATGTCAGGTACATGCTGGCACATGAGAGAAAGGTGTTTTAGTGTCCACAATAGTGATTTTTGAATCTCTTGTTCACCAATACCCTCAGTGTGTGCTTTGCTCACCAAAGCTGGGAGAGGGCTCTGATACAGTGCAAAAATAATCTTTTTGTACAAAGAATTCTAGCAGCCACTCCTACACATAGGGGAAGAAAGGCAGGAGCCCAGACTGGAAAGCAGTATTTTTCTTTCCTCTCCACTAGGAAGGACATTTGCAGCAATCTGAATGCTTCTGAGAGGTCAATGGATTTCTGTAGCACTCAGCAAGTGCAGCCCAGGAGGCCTGGCATTTGCGTTTGTATTTGCATTCTAATTTGTATGTACATTTGCATTTACTTTCTCACGGCAGGGCTGTGTGTGAGAGAAGGCAATTCCACAACCAGAATTTTTACAGTTGCTGTTACACTCTGAGCGTCTCCCTCCCCACAAAATTCCAATGCAGATGTCCCTGACACCATCCTCACTGGATCTCCAGACACTGAGGATGGGCAAAACATTTTTTTTCCCTCAGACTAGACAAGAGATGTGGGTGTAGGCAAGGCTTCTTTCTTGGGTCTTCCACTGTGGGGTGGGGTATGTGAGTGCAATCAATAGCCCTCTATAAGCAGCATGGGCTGGGCAGCCTGGGCTAGTCAGGTAGGTTTAGATTAATATGAGGAAGAAATTCTTCACTGTGAGAGTGGTGAGGGACTGAAATAGGTTGCCCACAGAAGCTCTGGGTGCTCCATTCCTGGAAGCGTTTAAGGCCAGGTTGGATTGAGGTACTGAGTCTATGTTTAAGGCTGCATTACTTAAATTTCCTTCCACCTGCCCAGGAGCCAGCATACCTCTGCAGCAAGGTCAGCCTGGGGGTTCCTCTGCTATGCAGAGCAGAGATGGGGTTTGCCCAGAGAGCAGTGATAAGAAGGACTGTAGGAGCTCTGCTGCAGACGGGTCTGAGAGGGCACCTCTTGGGATAAAGCTCACATGGAAGGAGCAGGGCCATGAAAAAGCACCACAAGAAACCAAGCAAAGCAGCCACATTTTTCATTGTTTCTGTTCCCCATCTTGTAATCGAGATGTCCTTTCTTTTAAAATCACGTGCTTTTCAGCCCCTTTGCACCAATGAATCTAATCCATGTATTGACTTTGGTGCAGTTATTCTTGATTTACACCGTCAGAAGGGAGAGGAGAAGCCGGCATCGTGTCCAGTCATATTAATCCACTTACCCCATACAGGAGTCACCTTTTCACCTTGCCCCAAAGCACATGCCCCTAAGCCATAATTCACCTGTGCTCACAGCAAGCTGCCAGATGCTAATGGCTGTGTACAGGCCAGGTGGGATTTGTTGACATATGCATATATCACTTACAACTATGTTTTACATGCCTAGGAAGTGCACACTCATCAGGCTGTGCCTGGAGCTGGCCTCTGCAGTGAGCCTTGCTGGCTGTGCATTACCCTTCCTGTACCTGAGCCCCACGCTCTGCCTGCCTTGCCAAGGCCCCTCACCTGTCTCATGTCTCACATGGGACGTTCTCCAGGGCTCTTTCTCAGCTGAGAAGGGACTTTCCAGCTCATGAGAGTGATTTGTGGGGAGCAGTTGTGGGATAACTCCCAGACCTTTATCTGGGAAATGCCCAGCTTCTGGTCTGCATTACAGCAAATTACCTGTCACCACAGCACCTGGGTTCAAAGCACCTCAGGACCTGCACACCAAAATTTTCCATGGGAGGGGTAGAGCAGTTTGAGCTAAAATGATGGCAAGACCTGGGTGACCTGTGCAGAAAACTCTGTGAAGTGAGGCAGGAGCTAAGTGATGGGAAGCCAACAGAGATCCTGTAAAGTGCCTCCACTCTGTGTTCAGATTTCATCATTTGTCTCATGGTCAGCTAATGGGTGTTTGGATGGGAGCACGTGAAAGGTACATTTCTAGGACACCTACATACTGTTCACATGCACCTATGAGATTATTCTTCAGAGGAAACCATGTTTGCTAAAGGAAACTTCTGGCTAACCTGATGGTGAGCACAGAAATGGAAGAAGTTTCTCTTATGTGGGAAGTATGAAGCTTGATAAACATCTACTTTCCATTTCAGTCCATGCTTTCCTTGCTCTTTCTGTCCCAAATCTTTGGTTTTGGCTATTTTGTCCCGTTAGACAATTGATGTCTCCATGTAGAGCTTGGCTGCATGTGGCTGCTGCAAAACTTTATGCAAGAACTTTGGTGGCCACCCTGTATTATTCTTATCATGGAGAAAGATGGGAAGGTCTGTGAATAAGGTCCCCACCCTTGCTGTTCTCCCCATGGCCAAGTCAAATTTGGAAACATAGAAACCATAATGAGTTCTCTTCCTCTATCCATGGGAGAATAGCTTCTCTCCTTGTGGCATTGGTTAGCAGCAGGGCTCTATATGGAGCAGAAGCACAGCAGGATGCTAGTGCCTCTGTCTGTAGGAAAGTGGGCTCTTCCTGTCCACAAGCCCTTGAAAAGCTGGTATGACAAGCACAGTAGCAATGCACAGTAGGAGTGTGACTAAGTAGGCAAGACACTGGCCTGAGAGCTGGGTTTTTATAAGAGACTTTCCCATTGACTATGTGGGCAACTCTTTCCTGCTGTGCCTTTATTTGAGTATGTGTCAAAGGAGGGCAATAATTCTTGCCAACATGTGCAACACCCTTCCAAAACAGCTAGGAAAAAAAAGAATAAAATGATAGGAAACCACATATTATTACAATCAATATTTTCTGTTGCAAGCACCAAATAAACAGCAGCTCAGAAGTTTCAAGCCCTGAGAGGGTAAGAAAAATGTTGTCTTTCCCCTTTCTAGTACCGTTGCTTGTTTAATCTTGTCTTGTTGCATGCTATGAGGAACAGTGCTCCTGGCTTCTCAGTACACTCTGAATAAATGGCTTTTATGGCTATCAATAGATTCAGCTCTCCTCAGCATTTAATTACCTGCAAAGGCCATTTATTGCCTCATATATTCCTCTACCATGATCATTATCCTTTAAACAATAAATAAAACATTAAGGTCACTCTTAAAGAGGGAGCAGAGCCATCCAGCCACAACAAAGTATAATATAAAAAGTTTATATTGTCTTTGGGGCTTTTAGATTGATGGCAGAGCCTGCAGTACAGTTGAGAAAGGCTGGGATGGCTCCTTCCCTTCCTTCCCTTCCTTCCTTCCTTCCTTCCTTCCTTCCTTCCTTCCTTCCTTCCTTCCTTCCTTCCTTCCTTCCTTCCTTCCTTCC